>PISX010021273.1:0-34033 GCA_004024625.1 Mellivora capensis
TTAGCAGAAAAAGAGAAAAAGAAAAAAAATAAAATTAAAGAAAAAATTGAATTAACTGCAAGACTAAAGAATCATGGGGAGAAAGCCATGAATTCCGCGCTTTGCTTTCTCCTCCTCTGGAGTTCCGCTGCTCTCCTTGTTAAGTGAACTTGGTCTTGGCTGGATTTCTTTTGATCTTCTGGGGGAGGGGCCTGTTGTAATAATTCTCAAGTGTCTTTGCCTGAGGCAGAGCTGCACCGTCCTTACCAGGGGCCGGGCTGAGTAATCCGCTCGGTTTCGCTTTCGGGAGCTTTTGTTCCCTGAGCGCTTTCCGTAGAGTCCAGAGGACGGGAATGAAAATGGCGGCCTCCCAGTCTCCAGCCCAGAGGAGGCGAGATTTCAGGGCCCCGCTCCTCAGTGCGCCCTCAGAGAAAAGCCCCGGCCACTCCCGTCTCCCTCGCCTCTGCCTACGCTCCGAGCTCACCCAGCCTGCGACCGGTTCAAGGTAACCCCGAGCTGAGAGCTCACTCCTCGGCTCTGTCTCTGTAGCCGGCTTCCCCGCTCTAATACCTGTGAGCTCTGCGACACTCAGACACCCCCGATCCTTCTGTGACCCTGTGGGACCTGGGGCCATGCTGACCCTGCGTGGGCTTCACCCCGGTTTAGCCTCTGGAGCGATGTCCCTCCGTGGAGCAGACTTTTAAAAGTCCCGATTTAGTGCTCCGTGGCTCCGCCGCTTGCCGGGAGCCGGCCCCTCCCCCGCAGTCTATCCTCCCGTCACTTTCGATTCACTTCTCCGCCAGTCCTACCTTCCAGAAAGTGGCCGATTTTCTGTTTCCAGAATTGCTGTTCTTCCTCTCTTTGATCTCCCGTTGGATTTGTAGGTGTTCGCAATGGTTTGATAAGCTATCTAGCTGATCTCCTGCTACCTGATGTAGTCTCAGCTGCTACTTCTCTGCCATCTTGACTCCCTCGCCTACAATGCAAGTTTTAAAGTTGCACTGTTAAAAGTTATGGTAAGATACACGTGACATAAAATTCATCATCCTCACCCCTTCCAGTGCACAGTCTAGTAGTGTTAAGTACACTACACTGTTGTGTAACCAATCCCTAGAACTCTTTTTATCTTGCAAAACTGAAACTCTATACCCAATAAACAGTAACTTCTCATTTTCTCCTCTTCCTGGCCCCTGGCAACCACCATTCCACTTCCTGTCTATAAATCTGACTACTCTAAAGTACTTTATATGAGTAGAATTATATGGTATTTGTGTTTTTATGACAGGCTTAGTTCATGGGGCCTAATGGCCTCAAGGGTCATTCCTGTATTTATTGTTACATGTATATCTTCTTTGGAGAACTATCTATTCAAGTCCAGTCCTCTTTTCAACTCTGGTTTTGGGTTTTGCTATTGTTACTGAGTTATGGATTTATAAGAGTCCTCCCTTATCAGCTGTCGGCTTTTCATATGACCTGTATTATGTTGAGGTAGGTTTCTTCTATTCCTACTTCTATTCCTATTGTCCTATGTTGTTGTTTCTTTTCTTTTCTTTTCTTTTGTCATGAAAGGATGTTGAATTTTGTCAAACGCTTCTACTGCATCACTCGAAACGATCATGTGGGTTTTGTCTCTCATTCCATGAATACAGTAGATTACCTCAACTGATTTGTATGTGTTGAACCATATTTGTATTCCAGGAATAAATCCCACTTAGTCATGGTGCATATTGCTTTTAAATTTGTATTTTTTTAAAGAGAGAAATTCTTCATTGAAGACTGTTTAGTGAGAAAATAGACTCTTGAAACCATAAGAAAAACAAATCTACTTCCCTTCTAACTAAAAATTACAGTGAATTGGATGGTGAAAACACATATTCTATCCCAAAATATGGGATGCAATGTCTCTGACCCTAACATCTGGGGTGGGAGTTGACTCTTAGCTTTCTTGGTACAATACAGCTTTCCTCTCACTGACTCTTGGTCTTTCAACTTTCACCTTAGCTTAAGAAGGTTAACCCCTAACACGTTTAACATAGATACAATGAGTGGTTTAGAATTTCTTGTCCAGTTGGCGGTTGGTTTGCAACTAGATTTACTCTACTGGTTGGCCTGATTTCAGATTTGTCTATTTGGAAGCAGAATAGAACTTTACCACTGGAAAGACCCTCAGGAGTCATTTTGACCTGTCACCTCATTTTACAGATTAAAAAACCAAGATTCTAAGGAGTTAAGTTCTTGCCCAAAGTCATGTGGATAATTAAACACAAGGAAATGGACTAGAAACCTGGTCTTCCAGCTGGACGCTCTCTATATGCAGCGTCAGGGCTGCTTACCTCCTGCTGTAAAACAAGAAGCTGGCTAAGACCTCAACAGAGTTGTTCAGATTTGGGATTCTAGTCCAACCAGTTCTACCAGAGGCTACTCCCTGCCCTCTGCATGGCTGGGGCTGGTGGTAGAACAGCACGCAGCGTCTCCACGCCTCTGCCACAGCCCAGACCACAGCAATGACATAGACAGACAGGGCCTCATTGATTGCTGTGTTCCATCACCTCATGAGGATGGGGAAATTGGGGATGATGTCATCTGATGCCATCCTACACAACATCATCTTCCAACCTTTTTTTGAAAAGACAAAAGTCTCTCAAACAAGTAATTCCAAAGAACGTGGACTTGGATTTTCTTTCCTTTCACAACGTAATAAGTACACCAGGACTCACCGTCCACTTCTATTTGCATGATGTTGGGAGAAACTGTGAAATGAGAACATTGTCTTAGTCTTTTGGGGCCGCTGAAGCAAAATACAGTAGACTAGGTGACTATCAGCAACATAAATGTATTTCTCACATTTCGGGAGGCTGGAAGTCCATGATCAAGGTGCTATCAGATTCGGGGTCTGGTGGGATCTGCTTCCTGGTTCATAGATGGTTATCTTCTCATAGTGTCCTCACATGGCGAAAGGGGCAAAGAAGCATTCTGGAGTCTCTTTCGTAAGGCCACTAATCCCATCCATGAAGACCCCACTCTTGTGACCTAAATACCTCCCAGAAGACCCCACTTCCAAACATTGTCCCACTAGGGATTAGAATTTCAACATGTAAATTCTAGGGGGACACAAATATCCAGTTCACTGTACCCAGTTTTCATGCCACCCATTGAATCATTCAGTTGTTTTTGTCTTTAAAAGTGTTAGTTATTCTTTCTATGGCAATAATTTTCTGTAATTATAAGATTTTTGCTTCCTAGCAGTTTTAATTATAATGTTAAGGTAAGTTGAAATGGAAAAATGAGAAGGAAAAAGGACTACGCTCTCCATGTTATTACGATTTTACTGATATTGAATTCATGGAAAGTAGATTTGAGAAGTTGTTCTGAAAAACATATTATTCTGGATCTCAGAGATTTATTTTATTTAAATGTATTCTATATTTATTTCCTTATTGAATTAAAACATGGCATTCCATTTTTAAGTGTCCTTCAAGGAAAATGTGGCAAGAAATTTATGAAGACAATGATGATGGTTATTTTTATGAGTTATACATATTTCCAAATATTTAATTATATGCTTATACCAAACCCATATGTAATTGATCTTTTAAGTCATACACTAAAGGGTTCAGAGAATAAACGGGACATGCTATAGAAAACATTATTTATCAAATACTTAGTTAAAATGCAATATGGGGCATCTGGGGGACTCAGCAGGTTGAGTGTTGACTCTTGACTTCTACTCAGGTCATGAGCTCAGGGTTGTGAAATCGAGCTCAGTGGGAGTCTGCTTGAGATTCTCTCTTCCCCTCCATCTGTCCCTCCCCCCACCCCCATTCATACATGCTCTCTCTTTCTCTCTCTCATAAATAAATCTTTTTTTTTTAAGGATTTTTATTTATTTGACAGAGAGAGATCACAAGTGGGCAGAGAGGCAGGGAGAGAGAGATGGGAAGCAGGCTCCCTGCTGAGCAGAGAGCCCAATGCGGGGCTCGATCCCAGGACCCTGAGATCATGACCTGAGTTGAAGGCAGAGGCTTAACCCACTGAGCCACCCAGGCGCCCCAATAAATAAATCTTTTTTAAGAATGCAACACAACCTGAGAAGAGAAGTTAAGTTTTTTAAGTCAGAGAAAATAGCAGTCAGGCTAAGACAAGGTCCCTCCCCCCATAGGATGATGCTAAAGGTCAATGGAAATTTTTACATCAAATTTCCCATAGCCACAACGAAAGCAAAGGGACTCTCTTCTCTTTGATCGTATAATCACAAAGACCTTCTCTAAATATTAAGATCTGCACAGAGGAGACATTCAATTTGCGGCTCTGCTGATGATGTCACATGGCTGTCTCATAAGCCAGTCACACTTGTGTCCAGACGGTTGGGTTCTAGTGTCTTCTTCAAGGCTGGTCCTCTCACTCCCTAACCAACAGCTGAGTGTCAGCTCTCAGATTTTTCTGCTATGAGTCACCAAGAATAGATCTGGCCTTTGTAGACCTTCCCTTTGCAAATCAAGGGGAATTTCTACAAGTATCCATTACCAAAAAAAGCAAACAGTCATCAACAAAATACCTTCTCACTCATCATGTGAATTTCTCTCACTGCAGGACTATCCTGGCAATTTAACAGTGGAGTTTTATTTTTGAGAACGTTTTATTTTTGGATGATGGGAGTACCATCTAAAACCTGACTAAAAAAAAAATTAAAAGGTTCAGCTCACCACTGTTTTGGCAGAGAGGTGGAAACTCGGGACCTCTTTGCCTTTTTATTTATTTATGTTTTTTAAGCCAATTCATCTTCCTTCTGTGCAGATTATCTCTTGGAGGCCATCTTGTCAGGCTCTGGTTTCCTTCACCCACAGAAACCACATCTGCTTCCATGGGATTGGCTACCTCAAGAGCATATTCAATTTGACACCTTATCTTTCCAGGCCTTAGGCCATTGCAACTTTCTGGCAGACAAAGGTCTCAGGTTCCAGCAGGGAATCTGTTCTCAGTTACAGAAACCCATGTCCCAGGAGACTTGACACCAATCTTATATTCCTTGCGAACTTACCCACTACCCAACTACCCACACCATGCATATGCAAACCATGTAACACACACATACACACACACTTATACAAACACACTGTACAACCTGTATGACACATATACACACTACACATGCCCATACTATATAACCTACAAAACACACACATACACACACACCGTATAAACTAAGATCCGTTTGTAGAACACTCTTTAAGTGCTACAAACATAATAGTAATCCTCAAGTAACCCTTGGAATGTAATTTGGTATCTTCCCACTTCCTGCCTTTTAAATTAAAATAGCATTTAAAGGTAACTCAGAGTATCTATGAGTCATGAGCTTGGGGTGTCTCACCTCATGGGCTGAGTCTTTCCACAATGTTTAGTCCTAGGATGTGCATCTCCAAAAAAGTTGAAGCAAACAGTTCTGGAATCATGGTGCAGCAGGAGGTGGGAGATCCAAGGGGCATGTCTGCAGCGACAGAAGGACAGCAGTCAGTTGGCAATCGTCAAATGGGCAAAACTCTGGGGACAGAAGAACAAGGACGTGGATAAAAGGGGGCTTTAAAGAATTTGCATTTCTGCCATGGAGAGATTCAAACTGAGAGAGGGCTGACGGGCACCCCCATAGCTGATATTTGGAAGAGGGGTGGGGGGACTGGTGAGACAGAAGAGTGAGTCAATCCAGCCCAGATCAAATCCCCCAAGTGGGGGCGGGGGAAGAGGGCTCTTCAGGTTGGTCTAAGGGAGAACCAGGCTCACCAAGGGATCCCTAACACCTGGCTCTGTTTAGCGGACACTTCTGTTTACAGAGGTGCCTCATGAGTCCCTGTGTGGCTCCTAGGGCCACTGTGGTCCCAGCCCCCAGCCCCAGCGGGCCTGTTGCTGGTGGTGGTGTTTCTCATACAAAGGAGAGATTTTCAATCAAGTGATTGCCACTTTTTAAGACACATCAGATATGTTTGTGCTAACACTTTATAGGAAATTTTTTCTCCCCTAAGTTGAGTACACTGCCCCCTCTTTAGATTTGCAGAGGGGAGGAAGACCAGAAGCAAATAGTCTAGATAGCCAACATGGCCCCTTCCAGGGCTCAGGGTCACTTGTCTGTGATGAGTGTGGCTCTCTCTCTGGATGCTGATGTAGCATTTTCTGAGAGCTCAGTTCCCAGGGCTGACAAGTTGGAAATGTCCACTTTAGGCCAGACGCCTGGGGCACAGGAAGCTGAGCTGATGTGGGAAGGGCAGGCCCCAGAGAGGTGTGCCCAGGTGGCGTTACAGGGCTCGGGGTTTAGACTAGCCTGGTAAAAGGAGAGTAGGTGGGGCAGACCCAGAGGGTAATCTGGAGGGCAGGGCAGAGACTGGAAGTCAGGAACAAGTCAGAAAACCTCACGCTCTCCCGGGGCCCTGAGTTTGCTTTGAGAAGTGAAAAGCTCAGACCAGACGGCCTCAAAGGCCCTTCCATGCCGGGCCTGTGAGGGCCACCCGGAGACTGCTGAACCTCCCTCAACACTCCTGGTCCCCTTCTCCGGCCTTGGGCCCAGCCACACAACATTTTCAACTGAAATCGAAAGTGAACAGGATGGTAAACTCTATAGACCACATTTTCACAACAACAACAACACTGGGAAAGAACTTTCCAGAACAATGTAAGAAAAAAAATCCAAGTGCCAAAATGTAGCAGATAAAACACCTCTCAAAGAGTATCAGGTGTTGGCTAAACCAACCTGAGAAGCTGTTTACCCAAATCACAAGGGAGAAGCAGACAGACAGCACAAGAAAATAAAGGTTAGGTCTGGTGGGAATAGACATTCTAGTTCTCTGCTCAAACGGAATCATTGTCACGGCCGGAGGAGACACACTGTTTACAGAGAGGTGCCTGGCGACCTCATTTCCATCGTGCTCCAGCCAGTGACTCACTGTTTCCTGATGGCAAGGAGCAGACACTTGCAGTCCTCTGTCATCAACCTCAGCTGCATCCCATAGAGACAACACTTGCCTTACACACGGAGCAGTGGCCAATGCTTCTGGAATCTTCTGCCATCCCACCCTGTCCCAGATGTCTTTATTAAAAAGAGGGCTGCTTCTTCTAGCCAGCGGAGCTACACTTTCTGTGTAACCTTGAGCAAGTTTCTAAACCTCTCTGAGGCCCAGTTTCCATATTTGCAAAACAGGACTAATAATGGCGTCTCCCTCACAGAATCGTTTTCCTGATTAAATGAGATAATACATATGGAGTGCTTTTTATGAGGACACAGGAAAGCCCACGATATGCATTAACTATTTTACATAATCTTTAAAAATACACTTTATCTTTTAGAGTAGTTTTGGGATCACAACAAATTGAGTGGAAAGTACAGACTTCCCATATACTCCTGCTTTCCCCATGATCAAACTCCCCCACCCAAATGCTGTTTGTTACAATCGATGATCTACACTGACATGTCGCTTTCACCCAGAATCCACAGTTTACATTAGGGCTCATTCTT
Organism: Mellivora capensis; assembly: GCA_004024625.1. Classification (NCBI taxonomy): domain Eukaryota; kingdom Metazoa; phylum Chordata; class Mammalia; order Carnivora; family Mustelidae; genus Mellivora; species Mellivora capensis. The sequence goes on from PISX010021273.1 coordinate 7,478, forward strand.
GGTGCATTCTATGGGTTTTAATAAATGCATAGATAATATCTATATTGGTAAGTATAGTGATATATATCCCCCATGCTAGTCATCCAGAGTAGTTTCACTGCCCTAAAGCTGTGTCTCCTGTGTCCCCTTCATCCCTCATTCCCCCTACCACTTGCAAGCACTGATCATTTTACCATCTCCATATTTTGCCTTTTCCAGAATGTCATATAGTTGGTCCCATACTGCATGTGGCCTTTTCAGACTGGCTTCTTTCACTTAGTAAAATGCATTTAAGATTCCTCCATGACAGGATGGCTGGGTGGCTCAGTTGGTTAAGCGGCTGCCTTCGGCTCAGGTCATGATCCCAGCATCCTGGGATCGAGTCCCGCATCGGGCTCCTTGCTCAGCAGGGAGCCTGCTTCTCCCTCTGCCTCTGCCTGACACTCTGTCTGCCTGTGCTCGCTCCCTCTCTCTCTGACAAATAAATAAATAAAATCTTTAAAAAAAAAATTCCTCCATGGCTCTCCATTGGCTTGAGAGCCCCCCCCACTTTTTTTTAAATCACAGAATGATATGCCATTGCCTGGACGTACCACAGTTATTTTTCCAGCCATCATCATCATCATCACCATTATCATTATTATTATTCACATTTGTGCTAGCTCTTTGGACGTATACCCCTGGCGGAACTCATAAAGCAGGTGGTTAAGTGAGACATGCATACACATGAAATAAGCACAGAATAAGACTGTAAACTATCCATCGGTCTTGACGTGACTCTGCACATAATTCGCTAGCTAGGACAGCCTGTCGATTGGGCCGTGCAGCGAGAGAATGGGACCATACACACTGAAGGGTTAACAGCGAGCTCCGGAGAACACATGCAGAAGGGAGGCAGAGGTGGGTGCTGACTGGTCTCCCCAAGAAAGTTTCTTCCAGGGGACGCTGGGTGCTGGGATAATAAGGTAGATAGAAAGGAGCCAGGCTGAGCGGAGAAGCTGTGAAATGGAGTTGGACATACGAGGGTGGAGCTTTGGAGAATGGGGCGGGAGTCGTGTTTAGGGGGGTCAGAGGATGACCTCAGGAGGCAGAGACTCCAAACACTCAGAAACAGTGACACAGAGTGAGGGGAGGGTCATGAATGCCCAGCTAGAGGGACTGGAGGTCCATCAGGGAAAGGGAGTGTCTGGCCTTGCAGGGGTGCTGCGGGAGGGGAGAAGGAGGGAGGCATGAGGAGGAGGCAAGGGGGAAAATGTCTGTTCCAGAAGGCTAAAAATGGGTATAGGGCAAAAGGAGTTGAATGGACATTTTAGAAAAAATGATGAATTTTTGACACTTGGAGATAGAATCGCTTGTCACAAATCAGTCTAAAGTATTTCTAAATCTGGAATTGGTGCTCTAGAAGGAACAGGAAGGGAGGTGAAGGGTTGGGGGGGGTCCCCACTGCAGATAGATAATTGATAGATCAGTGGATAGACAGATGATAGTTAAATAGATTGAGATACAGGGCAGTTATATAAACACACCATATAAACATGTATACGTAATACACACACACTCCAGATCCTTCCATATGGGAAGGCAGGCTGATTGCAAAGCCTAACATGGGGAGGGTGATTTCTGGGCTTGCTGGCGGTCTGAGAGCTTAGTACTAGGAACTCTAGACTGGGGCAGGGCTCCCTGGCTCTGCAGCTCACCTGGCCCCCCTGCTGTCACTGCCTATCCTGATGGGCTCTTGACCTTCCCACCAGATGAAGGTTAACCCAGCGGGGCAGATCGACACCTCCTCCATGGTTTTCCTTTGCCCCTCATTAACAAAACCTGTCCTGTAATTTGTTTGCTGTAGGCAGATTATTAAATAAAGATGCTGATTTATTTACTTTTTAATTGCTGCCCCTCCCTGGCCCTCCCCAGACCCCAGCTCTAGGTTTCCTCCCTGCTCTGGCTTGCAGCTGACTTCCCCAACAACTCCTTCTTTGGTAGGTTCAAAGAAAGATCTTTTAACTAAGTGGCTAGGTATGGAAAGCTAGCTTCACCTATGGATAATTTCCAAATATATGCACTGTCAAGTTCATCACAAGTGCCTTGCAAGGGGCTTCCTTATCACTAAGGGTCAAAAGGGAAGGAGACAGGTCATAGCATAAGGATTTCTCTCTTCTCCACAGGCTACTGCTGAGCCCCTGGCAGCCGGCTGCAGGCAGCCCATGGAGAAGGACAGGGGCTAGCGTGGTCATAAAGGCAGAGGCTTGGTAGCCAGCCTGCTTCTGTCTGCTGCTGAGGACGGAGACCTGTCACCTTGCCTCTCTGTATCACCATTTCCTTGCCATGGAGTCCGGATAATAACATGGGGCTCTTCTGCTGAGCTACCAAAACATGTGTGATACCATATCAAAGATGAGCTCTTATTCTTGAATGAGGGTCGGTCCAGAGTAGGCTGTGGCAGCAAAGGTTAGGAAGATCCCCCTCCCCGTTCTGACATTCCCTTCACCTGCAGCTCTGGTTTCCCTCCTCCCACCCCTATGTCCCATCAGTGGCCTTGATGGAATATTATCAGGTGCCCTGCCCTTCTTTATCCTTCCACTTCTCTTCTGGGTAAGAGATTCCTTCAGTCCACCATGAGTCCTTCCCCAGCTGAACCTCCCAGGATAAAGCCCTCTCTCCAATGGGAGGTTGGTTTCCATTTGCACTAGCAGGAAACCTTACCATAGTCCTCCTTCATCCTCAAAGACCCCTACTACCGGTGAATTTCTTTATAAAGTTGAAGGGCAAAGGTGGTTAATAGCACCTTTACAGCCCTTTGGATCTTAATCCACTGGACAACTGTGGCTCATGCATTTATTAGGATGTCATTGATGTCTGCCCTTCTCCATCAGAAGCAAAAGCAAAACTGAAACCTTCAGAGAACAGTTCTCAAAGAGCTTAGTGTTTTGGTAGTTCTTTAAAACCCAGCGATGTCTAACCCTCAGTGGTCTCTGAGCATGTATTTAACCGGGTCTTTTGGGACCACACATACCACTGAGGACCACTGGAACCTTGTCTACTGCTTTTTTTCTTTTAAGACAAAGACAACCCTCTCTGTGACATTGCACTTGATGTGTGGTCTCCATGCCTCTCTCATTTTCTAGTAGCTTCCCAGGATCCTATTCTTCCTGAGCTACCAGCAGGCTTACGTGCCCACCAGAGTTGGAAGCTATTTGCAGAACTCAGTCCAGTCAGGCTGGCAACATGTGCTCCCTTCTTCCTCCCTGGAATTTGCTTTCTGGTGAGCTGAGCCCAGCCAAATTTGGAAGGAAGTTTCCCCGTTGCATGTTCCTTCCGTGTCCCTGTCCCTCCCTTCCCTCCCCAGGCCCTGGCCTGCCTCCAACACCCTCTCCCTCCATCACTCAAGAGTTGCTCCTGTCCCGCAGGCATTGCACTTGCTGCTAAGGCTGGGACTCTCCATGTTTGAGTCTTAGAAGTTTGGAGGCCCAAGAGGGCATCCGATTTGACCTCCTCATCTTGTGAACGAGACTTTATGTCCCCGAGACTTTAAAGGGAAACAAGGGCAACAAGGACACAGCCAGCCAACATGGGACCAGAGTGCAGGCCTCCTGACCTTGGGGGCCATGGTCCTTTGCCAACACATGGCTTGATCCCCAGGACTCCAATATTCACCTTGCTGGGCTCTGGGGGGAACAAAGCCTTCCTTGTTTTGTCATCCTCCCTGGCAAGTGACCTTCCACTTATTTTAAACCTCAGTCATCACAGAGACCCTGACTTTGTATCTTTCACACTCACTCTTCAAGCACAGAATTCTTTTGAGTGATACTCGAACTGTGGGCATGGAAGTTGCTAAAATTCTCCAGGCTTCCAAGCTTTTGTTGGGATGGTAGATAAGAGCGACACAGGATACTGAGTTCTGAATGTGCACCAGGCTCTGGGCTCTGCTCACGATTCTTTGTTTATTCTCAAAACCATCCTACCAGGCCACTCGCTTATTCTCCCTATTCTACAGATGGGGAAACTGAGCCTTGGAGAGGATAAGATTGTTAGCCGAGGTTACACAACCAGGAAGTAGAAGATCTGGATTTCAACGTTTGATTACACAACTCATGTTACTAAACCCATGCGACATAAAAGAGAGGTCCTTGGACCAGCAGGAAATCTGTTAGAAATGCAGATTCTCAGCCCCGCCCCAGACCTGATAATTCAGAGACTTTAGGGTGAGGGGTTGGCACCCTGTTTTTATAAGGCTCCATGTGATTCTGACAGGTTCATGCCAAAGCCCAAGAATCACTCTGCTAGACCCTGGGATATACCAGATATCCCCAGCCGCCCCTCTGGGATGCTGGATACTCCCAGGATCGTTGCAGTTCAGCGGGTTCACAATTCTGTACTGTCTGCAAAGCCCTTGACCCTCCCCATTTTACAACTAGAAATCTGGAGGTCTGAGAGACTTTCCAACATGCAAAAATAGGGGATGGGGAGGGCCCCTGTGGGACAGACCCCGGAAGCCCCCGCTCCAAGTAATTTTTCTAATCATTAGGTACCACTTCCTCTCTTATGGGCCCTGAGCCAGATCTGAAGATAAATAGCTAAGGGCTTAAAATAAATGAAAGCTGTACTCTGTCCAAATAGATCGATAATGTTCTCTGCTCGAACACGGGTCTTCTCAGCAGACTGAGAAGGGGGCTCTGCCAAAGCTGTAGTTCCTTTCCGCCCATCTTCTGCATGGTTTTTATCCATCATCTGGGCACCAGAGATCAATGATCTCACAGGTGCGGAGAGAAAGTTAGCGTTCACTGCGGATCTTAATAGGCCGGCGGAATGAAACAATTTATTGTGGCATTTGTCATGTCATTGATACGTGTTGCTGTAATCACAGCCTATGTGGATAGGTCTCCATGGGGAGCAAATCTGACAGCCTCACAACGAGAAGAAAAGAGCAGGCAATGTTCGTCGCACATAACAAATCAGGGGCACTAAGAGCTTGGTGAAAGCCCGCCTCATTTAATCCACTGGCGTCTTATGAGTGACGTTCCCATGATTCTGTCCTCGCTGCCTCCTCCTATTCCTCAACCACATCACAGAAATTCCTACGGTGAGACACCAGTGTGAGAGAAATGCCTTAGAAAATTGATTTTTGGAAAACTTATGTCCAAACAATGCAAGGAGAACCTGGTGAAGCTCCCCACCCCCATTTTTGCAATATTTAGGTGCAGAATAAATAAGCCATATTGACTATGCATTGCATCCTGTCTCTTTTGATTGGCAAGGACATCAGCTTGCTACTATTTGGATTTTGTCTGTATATTCTATCAACAGTCCGATTTATTCATGTCTCCCATTATTTATTCATTCATTCTTTATTCCTGTGTACCAGGAATGTGCTAGAAAATAGAAGTTCGAAGAGGACTGAGTCCTCCAGCTAGACTAGGAGATCTAGAGAAAGAGTTTGACCAGTAAACCTGCAGAATGCCTGGAAGGTTCCAGAACACACACACACCTCCAGACTCCCACCAGACAAGATGGTACCTTGTGAGGGACATGGTCAAGACTGCAATGTTGATTTTAAGGACAAGGAAAAACTGAAGGCTTTCTAATTAGAAGACACCTTTGCCCAGTGAGATTCCTCCAGCAGCTTTTACAGATTGTGACAACAGAGTTTTGCTTTCTGAGCAAATATTCTCTGCTGCCCACTGTCTCTGGATGAGATATGGTCCCTAGGACGGACATGGGAGTGACAAGCATGCTCTTTGGAGCAGGTGGCTGAAGGTGCCAGCCGTCGGGGGCAGGCTTTCTGCTTCCCAAATAGACCCTGTTTGGACATGGAAGCGATAACCATGGCTTCTACTAAAGCAGATGATGGAAATAAAATGGGGACTAAATGTTCTCAGTGATGCCCCAGCAGGGAGGGCAGGAGCCAGGGGCCCCTCACTCCAGTTCCCTGGGGGTTGACGTGCATGTGAGTGAGGGCTATTGGAGCCATCTTGGTGTGACATCTTTTGTCAGCGGCTGCCCGGGCAGCACACACATGTCCCCAGGCCCTTGCAAGCAAGGTTGGTTTGGATGCTTTGGCAATACAAATAGATGATTGGTGTGTGAAGATACGGGGAGGCTGAGAGGGACCCTTCTCCCTTGCTCACCTGTCCTCTTGAGAGGCTCCTGGGCAGGTGTGACCATGTGGCTTTTCTTCGGCTCAGAGGAGACTGCTGCACGCGAGCCATGGGTGGGCCTGTCTCTCCTCCTCTGGTCCACGTTTCATCATTTCACAGAAGAGCTCCTTAGATTGTGCACAGCGTGTCAGGGTTCAGAAAGCGCTTCTCCCCACAGCATCTCTGGGGCCCTTCGTGGGCCTCTCTGGTGGGGTTTTTTGTTTGTTTGTTTTGGTTTTTTGTTTTTTATCCTCATTTTAGCAAGGAGGGAACCGCGGCCAGAAAGCCCAGAGTCTCACAGCTAGAAAAGTGGTGGACTCTGTTTAGACGTAGATTTATTTCTAATGAAATCAAAGTGAGGGCAGACAGAAGCCCCAGGAGGCCAGGAGGAGAAGGCACCACAGCGGAGGAGTGCTATGTGTCCCAAATTGGGAAAAGCCGAACAAAAAGGAAACACTTCTTAGGAAGAAATTGGAATCTTAGAGTCATCTGGTTAGGTATTTTGTTTGTTTTTCCCTAAAATTGTGAATTTCTCTGCCTTCTTTGTTGATGTGATTTTGTTTGAATTAAACATCTGCTGTGTGCCAGGCACTGGTTTGTACTCAGGTTTCCCAACGCCAAGTCTGGTGAATTTTTCATTAGGCACAGCTGCCTCACCCCACTGCTTTGCTCCCTCCCCTCCCCTCCAATTCCTCCTGCTGTAACTCATTCCCAACAATAAAGGACCCGGGGTTTGCAGAGCTTGTGAGCGGGAACAAGTGGGATCTGTCTCTCAATACGCCAGGTCACCGCAGCAAGGAGAGCTCACCATGTCGAAGAACGTAACCCAGCAAACACCTAGGCAAGCAAAGCTCCTCTCCTTTGCCTCTTGGGTTCCCTACCATCCTGTCCCCCAGGCTCGGTGAGGTAGCATCCCTGAGGCAGAACGGTTTTATTTGCAAGAGAGCCATCTCACACCAGAGCTCTCTGATCAGCAAAAACAGGAAATGCCCATTTTCTCAGGGGCTCACAGAAATATCAGTCTCCAAAGTCATTAATTTTCGCTCAAAGCAGCCAGGCATGTGGACAGGGAACTACAATAGAGCTCTCTCTTCCGGGAGTCAGGACCCTTGCGAAACTGCAATTTTGATTGTCACCGAATAAATCACCACTGTGTCATTTGGGGATACATACAAACAAGCGCATTGAAACAGAGAGAAAAGTGCCCTTCTCGAGAAGCTCACCAGTCCGAAAAGGATAGCTTCCACAGGCGCCCCTTTGGTTTCCCTCGAAGAATCCACAGCAACAGATGGGGTATAAACAAGACCCTCATCTTTAAAATGTTTGTTCCCAGAACTAAAAATACCAACTTTGGAGAGAAAGAAACCCTAGCTTGTTTGGCCTGGTAGCCTCTGAGCGAATGCTCCTCGTTGGATGCCTGGACCTGCTCGTTGCTCATTTGCGACAATTTCCTTCTAGCTCACAGCTATGTTATGGACACCCTGGGTCATCTTTTCTGGAAACCAAGGGAAATGTTGACAGGAACTGTCTGTCCTGCTGTGACTTCCTGAGGACCGATTGTGGGTGATCCCTGTCTCCTGAGTTTGGGGAAAAATAGGACATGACACCTTACAGGGACAGGTGGCCCCATCTCAAACTCTAGCTCCCGTTCTACAAATGCTCAGGGCAAGAGAAAAACCGGCGAGGAAGAAATCTAGCAGTTCCTGGTCATTCTCTTTGCCTTGGCTTCAAGATAGTGTCATTGATTTTCTGCCCTGACAGTAAGAGAAAGATCTTCTCGCTAAGGAAGACGTAATAGTTGCCTTCCCCGGCTGCACCTGCTTCCTGAGGACTAGGAAACTTGTGTCCTCATGGGCTCTACATTTTGGCCAGGAATAGCCAAAGCTGTAAATTCAAGTTTCTGAAGCCCCACAAAATCTCCTGCAGAAATCCCGGTTGGGATGGCCATAAACCCCTCTTTCCTGCCCGCACTGAGGAGGGGTGAGGTGACTGTGTTCTCGGCACATCGACCCTTTCTCTGATGGGCTTGCCCGGGCTGTGGGGACACGGCTGCACATGGGCGGCGGGGGGAGGGAGAGGTGGAGGGGGTGAGGACATGCTGTCTAAATGCTCCTGGTGACAGATGTACAGCTTTGCCAAGGGTGTCAGCAGCACAGTCCCTGAACGTGGGGCTGAGGTGGGACATGCGCTGTGACGTGCGCCTGCGCACTTTCCATACCGCGATGAAATTAACTCTTTGCTCTTGAGCACTGCTAACTACATGCCACTGAGCTGACAGTGGGCTGCCTCCCTCCACTTCTCTCCTGCAAACCGCTCTTCTTCCCACCAGCTCTGCATCGTACTTGGCCTTCCAATCCTCCACCTTCTCTGCTCCAGCCCAGCTTCCCTTCCACAGGATTCCTGGAGCCCTGGGCATCCAAATCAGCTTTTCCACTCAGAGATTGCCTTGCAATGGGACTATTTCCACTTGTATATAATTTCTCCCCTCCCCTTTTCTTTAACCAGAAGACAAACTCTTTTGGGGTTAGTACCATTTCCCTCCACTCACTTTTATGGCCCAAACCATCATGGATTGCAAACACTAGAAACGTAATAGAATTTGCTGCTGATCAGTTCAATTCATGTCTCAATCAGCATGTGAAGTGAGCTATAGACAATATCCATGTCCAGTGAAAATAAAGCACGTGGGCAGTGTGGTCAGGTAAGGCCATTGCTTTGTCGGAAAAGGGAGCCCCCTCTCCACTCCACCTCTGTGATGACCTGTGTGATTTCGTCATCAGTCCCCGGGGCTGTGCCATTCCTATAAGTGAAGGGAGCAGATTGTTTCAGATGACCTGTGAAGGTCCCTTCCAACCCCAAAATTCTGTCAGTCAACACTTGCAAATTCATGGGATAGAAGCCCACTCACTGCCCACCTTTTCTCTTGCGGAGGGCACAGCACTGCTCTTCTCTCTAAGGCAGGCGCTCAAACCTTCCTCCTTGTCAATCCCATCCTTTGGTTCTTAGTTCTGCCTGTTGAAGCCAAAAATTCAGTTGAATCTGCCTTTTCTGCGATAACTCTTAAGATGCTGGGGTACCCATTTTCCATGCCACCCCACTTGCCCGTCAGACTGTTCCTGCCCACCCATCTACTCTTCCTCTGACATGCTTCCCAGGCTGCCCAGCACATGGGTCCCAAGTGGGGCAGGCCTCCCTGGCTGAACTGGCTACAGTAACCCAGATGGGCTGGCCTCTGCAAGTGTGCCTAACAATTGGTCTATTATCCCCCTTGTAATGGACACTGTACTTTTATTAATACAGCTTAAAATTTCACTAGCTTTTTTGGGCAGCTGTAAACCATTTTTAGCACCAAATGAACCCATGGCTATCTAAAACGCTCATGCCCTTTTCAGAAAAAAGCCAAGTTGCCTCCCAAGTTGTGTTAAGAGGCATTATTTCAGCAAATTTAATTGATCAAATTAAATTTACTAGCCTCTACTGATTTTATTCAAAAGGGTGGTTATTTTGTAATAGGAAATTTTGTTAAGAATGTTTTTATACTTTTATTATGTGGCATGAAAAACATTTTAACTTAATAGAAAAAGGACAATGTTTAGTTGTTCCTTTCTTCTAAAAACAATATATTTTCTTTGTGGGTAAGTGAGAGCTCTGAGCTTTGGAACTCTGAATTAAAGATGAATCTGTATTCTATTCACTCATTTGTCATTCTGTAGCACATAGATCATTCCAAATGTATCAGACTGTAGAGTTTGGAAAACTAGGATAATCTGAACAAAGGAACTCTGAGTAATTGAGTGATGGCTATTGGAAGAGCTCACAGCTGCTTACTAGGTTGCTTGTTTGGAAATAAAATTAATTACAAGATTCACAGATAAAGTTTTGCAGTTACTGAATTTGTAGTAACATTTTTCAAATCCATCTGTACTTTTTAGTAGATTTCTTATTTGGAGGTTGTTGGGATTTATGTAGAAACAGATCATCCTAGCCCTTTGCTGTTAACCCTCGGCTGGATTTAATTTTGAGAAGCATGCCAAAATCTCTTACTTGTTCCCCAGTTGACGTCATCATGACCACAGAAATGGTGGTATACTTACAAGGAAAAGTCTCGAGGCCAAGAGGGTCCGACCTGGACAATTTCGTGAAAATGTAGGGCCTCAGTGCCAATGAAATCTGAGGTGCCTTCAAAATTTCAACCGTCCAATAATTGGGTTTAACTGTGTTGTTCTAGAATCTTAGTGATATACATTTTTCTTTATAGAAAGTGAAATTAATCTGGAAATATATTTTTGGAAATGTTTGTGAAATCATGTGGTCACTAGATTAGAACCACTCAGGGTTCTTCCTAGTGCAGAATGAGCCTTATCTCTGACACCTGTCATTTTAAACTGCCAGGGCTCTATCTTGGATTAGGAAACCTCACCCAGCTGTTCCTGGAATGTGTGTGTGTGTGTGTGTGTGTGTGTGTATGCATATTTAGCTTCTTGTTACCCTCTTTTTGAAAATAACATGTTTTTCTTATATGTTTTGTAGATATATAATCTTCACTGCAGAAAATTAGAAAAGTAAATAAAAATAGAAAAGAAGAAAAATCATCTCAATGTCCTAGTCAACACTCTGGTATATTTCCTTATTACTTCTTTTTTTCAATTCATAAATATGAATATGTAGGGTCCTTTTGAAATAAAAAAGATATCCTTTTGTATACATAAATTTGTGAGTTTCTTTTTTCTTCTCAAATGTTGAAGTAGACAATTCCACATACCATTTACTGTTGTTCAAGTATTTGATGTTCAATGGCTATGTAATTTCCATATATATGCACATAAATACATAAATACACACACACATATCCTAATTTAGCACATTTAGGTGGCTTCAAATCTTTGGCTATAATAATGCTGCGAGGAATATCTTTGTGCCTCCATCTTTGACCAAATATCTGATTATTTAGAATATGTTTCAAGAAGTAAGGTCATTAAGTTTAAAGGAATGAATGTTTTTTAAGGCTCTTGATACATATCAACTAATGCTTTTAAGGAAACTTTCCTCAGTACACACTCATTTCAAGAGTGAAGAGGAATGCCTTCTTACATTATTCTTTGCGGCATGGAGTCTTATTTTCCGTCTGCCCATTTTACATGAAACAGTCAATTCTAATTTTAATTTGTGCATATTTGATAACGACTTGTGATACACTTTTCTATGTGGTATGTACATTGGATTCTTTTATGAACTGCCTTTTCTTGTCATTTGCCTAAGTTATGAATGCTATTAACCTTTACCCCCTTTTAAAAGATCTTAATCTTTTAAAGAACAACTCTAGACTGTGTCTGCTTGTGGTATATTGCACTTTTTAAACACCTTTTAAAGAACAACTCTAGACTGTGTCTGCTTGTGGTATATTGCACTTGTAAATACAAGTTCACTGTGGCTCACGGAGGGTTCAGGCTAGTGACTGTCCAAAGCACTCACCGTACTTGCCATTCAAGCAACCATTATTTCCTCTTTTGTCCTCACATCTAATTGGCTTAGATAATAGTCAAACAAATTATACAATGTTAAGAATGAATCTGGGAACAAGGACAACTTGCTTATGGGGCACATCTGATTCAAGGGGCAGACCAGAGCCAGATGTACCTGGGTATATGCTAGAGAGGTCTTCAAGCCTGAAACAGTGCCCTGAACTGGCCCTAGCCAGTGTATCCAACAGGGGAGTGGGGAGTGAGGGCTGACGCATCCAGCCAGCCTGGGGAGTGGGGACAGGCCAAGAGGGTCTCCTGGACTTCCCATTTGAAAAGCAATCTGACCCTAGGTTTCTCTTCATTTCTTCATTCCTCCCTTTAGCTCTTGGTTCGGCTCTAAGCTTTGAGAAGGTGAGTCATTCACATTCCCTTTTATTTTCCGATCAGCTCTTCGATGCTATTCTCCAGCAAGACTTGTTGCCATTTTTGACAGCCATTAGCAAAGTCTAATAATGACATGCAGCAAACTCATAAAGTTCTGTTGCATGAATAAGTAAGCAAATGAATAAATGGATGAGCTGCCAAATATGTTAATCATAAAAATCACAACAATTACTACCCAAAGACTGATGTTCAGGCGATAACAAGGGGAAAAAATATGCTTCTAGAAGATGCACACTGACATCTATGTCAGTGTCTATGGAATGACCCTGAGGACATTTCCTCCAGAAAGGGGCCATAAAGCAAGGACCCTGTCACCGTGGCATTTTGGTGGTTAAAAGGGCAAGTGGTTGCCCATGTTTGGGGTCGTCAGCTTAGTAAGTTCATGTACTTTTGAATGAAGGTAACTTGTGACCCAGTTATCAGATCATGAGCAGGATTGAGAGAAGCAAAAAATAGTAGGGAAATAAATTGGGTTTAGAGAATGATGGGAAAAAATGACTTGGAGGTACTGAAAGAAATCGTTTTTGCATTGTAAACCAGGGACATGGTTACAAAACAAAAGGCAAAACAGATACTTTCCAAGAGTAATATGTTTCCAGTTCCATAGCAAACACTCCCAGCCCACTTGGCCAAGCAGGTGGAACACTCATTTCCAAGCAGTAAGAGTGGACGTTGGGGATTCACGGTTTCAAGACACATTACCTCCCAAAATGGTTTGCTCCATGGAAAACCAATTTTTAGCAGATATCAGGAAATGCATTCTGATGCATTCACATGCATTCTGATGAAAAACATTTACAGGGGATTTGCTAGAAGTACTTACATCACAAAGCCTCAGTATAAATATTCAACAAGAACTTTCCAAGTGTAAAATCATGGTAGCAGTTATCATTCACTTACCAAAGCATGCTTTATTGGTCTCTGAAACGTTGTTCCCCTACACCTGTCCTTTCTCTCTAGGATCAAAATGATCAACAATGATCTCGGTTACAGATGGAGGCATCAGGCATCAGAATTCTTGCCAGTGGAATGAGCAGAAGTGAGGTATGCCATTTCTAGGCCACCTGGTTGTGTCTTTTCTGGTTCTTTCTCCCATTTGCCACTGTCAGGACCCAGAGCTTCTTGAAAGCTTTGTGCTGAAGGTGGCAGGGTCTCTGTTATCCTGAATCCCTGAATGATTGCAAGGACCCGAGCTCCCACAGCACTATTGACTGTACTTTCCATGACAAGGAAATGAACTTCTGTTGGTTATTAAGCCACATGCGTGGAACAAAGGGCCATGGCCACTCTGCTATGTCTCCCTTTTTCCAGCCAATAGAGTGACTATATCCCTGAATTGTGGGCAAGAAGCAGTAGCAGGCAAGAGAATGAATCCACTAGACTATCCCAGGAGCTAGAGAGGCAGGGCCTGTTGAGAAGCCACTCAGAGACAGACCCAGCACCCTGCAGCCCAGAGATGAACCTTCTCCTGGCCCACACCTTCTCCCTCACCTTATTTATCGGTGGGGGATCCATTCTCAGGGAACTCCTAGATGACAGAGCATGCAAATTCTTTCTCTGGTTTTGAGAGACCTTGAGTTACTCCTCTGAAGACAATTTGGTTCCAACGATTATATGGGTGATACATTTTCTCCTTTTTTCTAAACCACATGTCTCATAATTTTGTCTCAAAGTAGCATTTTTCATGAAAATCTTCAAGAAGGAACACTAGCAGTGTTCCTTAGATTAAGCTGTGACTTGAGATCATTTCCCACCCTGCAATAAATAGGAATTTGTTTCTTTTCTGAGTTTCATGAGTCAAGGTGAAGCCTTAAAAATATTCACATGGAGCTGAAATGGTACTGTCTTAGTTTAGGTTTCTCGGAAGCAGATCATGAGAAAGACATCAAAGGGATTTCTTTGTATTCCCTGGAAAGCCTCATATTTGGGGAGTAGAAGAAGGGAGGGAAGAAGGCTAAACAAAGCTACAGTATCCGCTAAAACCCCTGGAGGCAATTATCTCCTCAATTACCACAGGGAGCTCTGGACAGTGAGGGTCACATCACAGAGTTACCCTGATCAGAGGATAAGAAAGCTCCAGTATTTATAGACGCTCGTTACTGTCAGTCCTTTGATGAAGAGTGGGCACCTCAGGGCAGCCCTTCTGCCAAGGGCTGGGGGAGGCCATTGGGGAGCTAGGATTGAGGGGATAGAGGGGGAGCACTCCCAGCATCTCTGACAGACAACATTTCAAGGTAAAGTGAAATCATGCCTTGGTGGCCTCTGTGACATTCTGAGAGCAGGTTACCATGATACTTCTTTCATCCATTCATGATGGCTCTACTTTCTCCCCATCTCCCCTACCTTCTATTACTTCTATGTCCCCATAGCCCAAGATAGGGAATATATATATATATATATATATATATATTTGCCACCTTCAACATCATCTTCAGGATCATCATCATGAACTCCACCCCGTCTTGTGGCTCCACCCACCCAGACCGTTGGGAAAGGAGGAGGAAAGCATGTGGGGGCAGAAGGGAAGAAAGCAGCAGCCAGAAATGCCTTGGCGAGATGTCCAATAAGAATAGGATGGGCAGGGGATTCTCCTGCCCCTTTCTCCCCAGTGACTCCACCACCTCGTGCTGCTGTCCCTGGGTGACTGCTGCACACAAATCAGGTCACCCTACTCACCGTTTTGTTCTCTCCAACCGCTGTCTCCAAGCCAAAACTGCAATGGAGGGGGGCAACTGAGACATGGAGGGTGGCCATGGCTGGTGACTGGGAACCCCACAGGAGCTGTGGGATCTGCTGGGGGGCAAGGGCCACTGCAGCTGCTTTGGCATTCAGTGCTACGACTCTACAGAAAACAATTTCATGGAGATATTTTCATACAGGGTGAGCCTCCTGGGCTGCAAACACAGTACTCTATTTTGCTTTGTTTTCTTCTCTGGCTTTTGCTCTCTGGGCATGATGCTAAGGACTTTGTATTTTTACATGATGAAAAAAAAAAAAGAAAGAAAAAGAAAGATGAGCTCCCACCTCATATACATATATTCTCATTTAAACCCTAGTGCCATCTTGTAAAAATTTATTGAGAGGTGTATCAGTGGTTTGTGTGGTTGTCTGTATTTGTTATACTTCGATAAATGCTGAAAAATAAACATAGTGTCACATTTTACCTTCAGAGCATTGCTAGCATTCGTGGAATTGTTTTTTCCTTGCCTCACTCTTCAGCTAGTGCTCTCATGACAAGGAAGCTATCCTTCACCCACTCTTGATGTTCAGATGCAAGATCTTGGACTTGGCCAAGCCATCTTGACACCAGGTGAATTTAAGAGAAGGTTAACCAGGTTTCTAGCAGTCACTACTGGGTAGACCTGGCCAGTGAGCAGTCCTCAAGTCATAGAAAAGGGGGAAGAACTCCGACTGATAAAATGAAAATGCTGTTAGTTTTCCAAGAATATAACTCTCAGATATCACTAGAGTGGATCTGAAAACCAAGTGACACTCACTCAATTATTTATGGAACATTTCTAGCTTGCTGGAAATATTTTGCAGTTTATAAGCAGAACTAACTGAACCCTATTATTCTGCTTGTTTGCTTGGCCTACATATTCTGAAACAGAATTCTGAAGGAAGATTCTAGTGCTGAACAGGCAGATGGGAGAGATATCTTTCTGAACCCTGGCCTCTATGTGTCATTCCCACAAATTCCCCAAGTCTGACCCAAATTGATGCTTAGGACCTGGAGTTCTTGATTCTTCTTAACCTACATAACCTGTGACCTTGAGCAATTCCTCTCCATTCTAAAATTCCCTCATGTCTGTAAGACTTTTGAAGAAGAAATGCTGAAGAAAAACAGAAACCAGGTCGAAAAGCGAGGTGATTGTTATCTTCAGTTGGTTGAGGACCAACTCCTAGCCACTCCAAGCACATTTTTCAGAAACTCTCTCCCCTTCTTTCCCAGGGACATGTGCAAGGATTTGAAATAAATGAAATCAGCATTCTTTCTCTCCCACAGACACACTTGTTCCTTCTCTCAGTGGAAGGCCTTTCCAAGACCTATCACTACTAATAGAGGTCTATCACCAATTCCGACCGCTATGATTATTTTTGTCTCCAAGGGGAATATTACTTTGTAATTGAGAGCCTTCCAAAATTGCATCTGCAGCCTCCCGGCTCTACTGGAAAAGGCTTTTATTGAGGGTTCCCAAAGAGCTTGCAACTTAATCTGAAACTGTGATTAAAACACACACCAATCAAAGGTCCAATAGGATACAAGTGTGACATTCAAAACATTTCAATAAAAATGATTATTTCCAGTGATAGAAAGATCATATTTAATTTTGAGAGGCCTAAGTGTGAGAAGTAAATCAACATCATTCCCAACCTCCCTACTTAGAGGTAATGACTATGAACATCGTGTGTGTGTCTGGGTGCGTATGTGTGTGTCAGATGTGTGTGTGTATGTGTGTACTACATATATATACATATACATATACATATACATATGCACACACATAGAAACTTCTATTGAATGTAATCTCATATTTGCCTCTTCCAGTTTATAGGAAACAGTATCTTCTCATACCATCACCTCTTCCTTTAAAAAATGTGCATTATTAGGGAGGGCACTTGTCGTGATGAGCATATGGTGATGTATGGAAGTGTTGAATCTCTATATTGTGCACCTGAAACTAACATAACACTATATGTTAATATAGTGAACTAATATAGGAACTAAAATAAAAGCTCAAAAGAATTGTGCATTCTTTACCACTCACCAAAAGACAGGAAAAACATCTTTGTAGCCATCTCCCAGCTGAAGAAAGATGTTTGAATATAGCCGAATACCTCCCTGTGCCTCTGCCAATTCTAAGTCATTGTCCCCCACCGAGAGGGAACCCTCTTGCAGAGTTTGGTAATCATTGTCTTGTACATTTCTTGATACCTTCCCCTCACATATTCCCATCCTTTTGCAAGTTTTAATGTTTTTTTTGTATTTTTAAACTGAAAAAAAAAAAAACCCCGATGCTTTATTTTTCTTTATTTTGCTTTTTGTATTCCCATTATTTTGTGAAGATAATATTTTGCTGAGAGATTCACCCCATGTGGACTTGTGCCTCTAGGCTGTTCACCCCCACTGCTACCTCGTGAGCTGCAAGGTAGCCACAGCCTGCTAGTGCACCTGTTTGTTGTTTCCAGTGTTTGCTCTGTTATAAACATTGTTGCTATTACCATTCCGGGCCATGGGGAGTTTCTCTAGGGAATATACTGGGAGTGGAATCGTAGGGAACTAGGTGTTGCCCATCATGCACAGATTTTGTATAGCTTCATGTCCTTATTGCCAGACTTTCATATTTTTACCAGTCTGATGGGTATAAAGTATTACATCACTGTGGTTTTAATTAACTTGCCCATTACCCTAAAACACCATTTTAATAGATACATAATACTCTATCAAAAAGAGATCAAAACTTATCCCTTCTTCCTTTATTACTGGGTATACAGCATGTTCTCAAGTTTTCACTATATAATCAATGCTTCACTGAATATCATTGTATATTGAATATCCTTTAATGGAGCAGCTGATGACTATTCCTTAGGGTAAATTTACAAAGACATACATTACTCGAAGTGCTTAGACTAGCTGCCGAACTCCCCTTCATGAGGACATACCCATTTCCTCACCACCTCGCCGCCGAGCAACTTCTGAGCGTGCCTATTGGCTTTTACGTCCACAAACACTGGTTTAATATTATTTAATAACCAGTATGTATCAATTTGTGAACAATTGTAACTTGTTTAAATTTACACATTGTTCCTTTACTGGTGAGTTTGGTCTTATTATATATGTTTATTGATTATTTCTATTTTTTACTTTCTAAATTATTAACACATTCTCATTACCTATTTTTTAAAAAGATTTTTATTTATTTATTTGAAAGAGATCACAAGTAGGCAGAGAGGCAGGCAGAGAGAGAGGAGGGGAAGCAGGCTCCCTGCCAAGCAGAGAGCCCGATGAGGGGCTCGAACCCAGGACCCTGGGATCATGACCTGAGCCGAAAGCGGAGGCTTTAACCCACTGAGCCACCCAGGTGCCCCTCATTACCTATTTTTATATGGCCTGTCTAAAGAATGAGACAGCTTGACCCTTGAAGATATTGTAATGTAAAACAAAATTTCTATTAACACAATTGCGGGAGAGTTTTCCCCGAAGCGAATGAGCTATTCTGTAAAATGGCATACGTCCAGAGTGAAGTACCATGTGACATCAAGTCACATGGTACCATTAGTAGGATAATTCCATGGACTCGGAACTTTTGGACCCTGTATTTGATATTAGTTTGAGCCAAGCCACTTGGCCATGTTTCCTAATGACTGTCAGGCTGGCATTAATAAGTTCAATGTTAAAGATAAAAGTTAAAAGAATATTTTCTACAAATCCAGGGTCTGCATTTAGCTGAGAGAAATCTCCCTGGACCAGATAGCTCCTTCCACTACACTCACACACAACCTTATGGCAAACTTCATAACTAAATGTGATTACAAATGAGAACATAATTCAGGGCTGAGATAATTTTCTACTGGAACCCAGAACCATAAGAAAGAAGTTCACTCCAGTTAAGAGAAAAGTCATAGAACAAGCTGGTAATGAAGCTCATTTGCAAGGGAAATGCCGCATTTGCGTGAGCTGCACTGATTGCTTTCCTTAAATGGGAAAAAGATTGTCATCTTTTCAACCTGATAGGAGGGCTTCGATATCTCTTTCAGGAAGACTTTGCCTGTCTCCCCAGTCTTTTCTTCTCCTCCCTACACTGGGGTGAGAAGCCCCAAGATGTTGACATGGCACGTAATTAAATGGCAATCAACTCATAAATATGCAAGAATTGGAATAAAATCATTAGTTTGAAGTCAAATGAAGTAACCATAAATCTGAGAGAAATGTAATGTCAATGCAATTAGAGGTATAAAGACCAAGTAGCTAAACATATATGCAGTCTAACCTTGTTATTCACATTAGAGTTGACCCTTGCACATCTAATTGCATTATACCTCTAATGCAATTAGAGGTATAAAGACTGAGTAGCTAAACATATATGCAGTCTAACCTTGTTATTCACATTAGAGTTGACCCTTGCACAGCATAGCAGTTATGTTGACCCCCATCCAGTCAAAAATCCATGTATAACTTTTGAGTCCCCACAAAGATAACTGCTAATAGTCTACTAATGACCAGAAGCCTTACCAATAACATAAACAGTGGATTAACACATATTTTGTCTGTCATATGTATTGTATACTGCATTCTTACAATAAAGTAAGCTAGAGAAAAGAAACTGTTAAGAAAATCATAAGGATACAGATGGCCCTTCTTTTCACTACATCTGTATCTTTGGGGTAAATACCCACTAGTGCAATTGCAGGGTCATAGGGAAGCTCTATTTTTAATTTCTTGAGGAATCTCCACACTGTTCTCCAAAGTGGCTGCACCAACTTGCATTCCCACCAACAGTGTAAGAGCGTTCCCCTTTCTCCACATCCTCTCCAACACACGTTGTTTTCTGTCTTGCTAATTTTGGCCATTCTAACTGGTGTAAGGTGGTATCTCAATGTGGTTTTAATTTAAATCTCCCTAATGGCTAGTGATGATGAACATTTTTTCATGTGTCTGATAGCCATTTGTATGTCTTCATTGGAGAAGTGTCTGTTCATATCTTCTGCCCATTTTTTGATATGATTATCTGTTTTGTGAGTGTTGAGTTTGAGAAGTTCTTCATAGATCCTGGATATCAAAAGAAGGGTCATCTGTACCCCAATGTTTATAGCAGCAATGGCCATGGTCGCCAAACTGCGGAAAGAACCAAGATGCCCTTCTGCGGATGAATGGATAAGGAAGATGTGGTCCATATACACTATGGAGTATTATGCCTCCATCAGAAAGGATGAATACCCAACTTTTGTAGCAACATGGACGGGGCTGGAAGAGATTATGCTGAGTGAAATAAGTCAAGCAGAGAGAGTCAATTATCATATGGTTTCACTTATTTTTGGAGCATAACAAATAACATGGAGGACATGAGAAGATGAAGAGGAGAAGGAACTTGAGGGAAATTGGAAGGGGAGGTGAACCATGAGAGACTATGGACTCTGAAAAACAACCTGAGGGGTTTTGGAGGGGTGGGGGGTGGGAGGTTAGGGGAGCCAGGTGGTGGGTATTAAGGAGGGCACGTATTGCATAGAGCACTGGGTGTGGTGCAAAAACAATGAATACTGTTATGCTGAAAAGAAATTTAAAAAATTTAAAAAAAAGAAAGAAAATCATAAGGAGGAGAAAATACATTTACAGTACTGTATTGTAAAAAATCTGGGTATAAGTGGACCCTGGTAGTCCAAAGCCATGTTGTTCAAGGGTTAACTGTAGTTATATCCTATAAAGTCACCTCAAACACTGAATTAGGGAATATTGAACCACTGCTCATAGAAGAAATACAGAATTAGGTTTCTTCAGGCTTCTGATCAACGGATCAATACTAAACTTACCTTTCTTTTAAAGACGCCTTATTTAATATATGTCGTTGATTCACTGACATTGAACTTATGGCTAACAGCCTAAGCGAAGCTCTGCTAAAACCCCTATGTTCTTTATGAGGCACCTCTCAGCCTTCCTGTGCTTAGGAACACAGACACTACTTCAGCATTGTCCATCGGGCCATTTTCAACATGAAGTCACCAACAAGAAGCACAAAGATACAAAATGTGGTAGTACAAAATACACTGAGAAGAGGCCACTTCTTTACAACATGAGGGTTGAAACAAGAGGGCAGATCAGTGCCTTGGTCCACCTCAGCTGGGGAGGTGCACATTGGTCAACTCAAATCCCCTGCACACTGCCCCCCCCCAACATATCTGAGAACGACCATGAAATCACCATGAGTATTGCTTTGGTAGTTGCAAATAAATTTGATTGAGTGGGAAAATTTACAAATACATACTCCACTCATAGTAAGGACTGACTATATTTTAAGGTACTGTCCTATCACACCACACATCTGTGCTTTCAGCCTCTATTCCTCCTTTTTCCTGATGATATTGCTTATTTTTCCTTGAGGAGCTCTCCTTCTTCCACAGTGGGCGTTCTTGATGATGTTTCCATTACTGATCCCATACTCTTAGAACCAAGGGGTGGACATGCCCCCACCAAGCCAGACCAATAAGAAGGTCCTCTCTGAGCATGGGAGTCTTGAGTTGAGTGATACAGGGAAAATGCTTGAAGCTGATTTATGCAGACAGTGGCACCTTCAGGAGATGGTTCTTTGGTTCCTACAATCTAGAGCCCCATGTCCTTTTAGCTTCTTCCCAGACTATGAGCTACCTCTCCCATCCTTCCCTTAGATTCCTCTTCTGTTTCTTAGCCAGAGTTGAGTTCCTATTGATTTGGACCAAAGGGTCTTGACTAATACACATCCTAAAAGGGGATGATGGGTGGGAAGGTACCTATCCTGTTTTGTCTCCTTCCATGCAATTGTAACAATTCCTGTTCATGGATTGGGGTAGAGTTAATTGAAAGAAGCAGAGTGTTAATTGCATATTTTAGGGCTGGGGAATGTGGTCTTCAAATGGAATCATGAGTAATTTCCACACATTTTAGTTCATATGTTTGACATTTTTTTGAACTTACAAAATACCCATTTAAGGAAATTTAGATAAAAGGACACATTAATATGCACATCAGTCTGATCATCTTCAGCTTCACCTGTTGACAGTTAAACTTCAACAACCTCAGACAGTCTGACCTCTGCTTTCTATCAATAGTACTAAGACTTAGGCAGCAGCGGAAGGAGAATAGAAGGTTCTGGAAAACAAGGACTACTGTCCTTCTCTTTGCTAATGCCCTAACTTCAGTGGGCAAGACCTCTATTTTTACTTCCCACTTAAAAATGGCAAAATACAATATATTCAAAATTTCTTTAAATGATTGCCTTTGTCATTATTGTTGTTGAAATGGAAGTTGGGTTTATATTATAACACAGAATGGTGCTCCTAGATATTTCTCTTTGAAAGATGATCACAAAATTAACCCAACTATTTTGAAGGCAGATGTCCCTAAAAATCCTAGCAAGTCTTTCTATTCACCCATTTAATAAACATCGAAGAAGTACCTGCTGTGTTTTAGGCATGAAACATTAGGGAATCCAAGATTCCTTCTGTCTGTCACAAATACTGGCTCAGTGCTTCAGGAAACCCAAGCTTCTGCCTCAAGGGGATCGTTCATTCTGGAGGAAGAGGTTAACATATAAACAAATGACAGGAAAACACACTCTGTTCATGTTTACTTTGTGGTCCTTGGCTATTCAGAATGTGTCTTGAACTAGGAACACCATATCACCTGAGAGCTTATGAGCAATGCAGGAGGTGATGAGGAAAAGAGGTAGTTTGAAGGTGAGACTGGGGGGACAGTAGGGTCATCCTGTGTAAGCTGGGCCAAGAGTTTTGCCTTGAGGACTGGAGAACTTTGCTTTTCAGAAAAACAACCTTGGCAACTACACTGAGAATGAATGATAGTATGGAAACTTAAGGTGACAGGAAAACTGTAAACTAGACAAAAGACAGGAAGACCAGATCCATTAATCCCAAGGGCCTTCTTGGTTCTATCACACTGTAGGTGATCATACTTTCCAGACGCAGTCCTTTTGAGCTCCATTGAAACATCATTGTCAACAAACATCTTTCTAGATTCTACCATGCAGACTATGGTACCAGGCGCTGAGGGGGCCCAGGATGAGCAGCTTGTGGATTTGCCCTTTCGGACATCTACAGTCAGATTATTGAGGACAGAACATGGAGCTGTACCCATAAAAGATAACTATAACACACGAGTATATACATATAGTGCTAAATAAAATGTGGAGTCAGTAAATGCTATGGGAAGAAGGAGATGTCCCCCTGGCCACAGAGGTTGGGGGTACTTTTTAGAGAAGTTAGGGCTGGAGGTGGGTCTTGAATGACCTCTTCACCCCTGTCAGGAGAAAAAACTCACAGGCTGATTTTTATTTGTTTATTCAAAGGCAATTCTAAAACTTTAACAAGAACCATGAATGAAGCACAATTATGGACCAAAGATCTCTACACTCTGGTGAAGAAATATCATATTATTTAATTTTTCTAAATCATATGAAAACCTTCCCCAAGTCCCAGTTTCCAGGATGCAGAGAAACTTCAACTAAGTTCTGGCATTCTTTGAAGGGAGTATATATTGCTTCCATGCCACATTTGGGATTAGGTGGAAAGCTCTTGGTCTAGGGTTCCTCTCCACCTGGAGGGGTAGACCATCCAGTATCTGCCTCTTTCTGGAATATTGAGCTTCAGCTGTTCCTATGACTGCAAACCTGTCCTCCAAGTTCTCATTCCAGTTCCTTCTGGTGCTCCTTCAATCTGCCGTTCAAACCAAGCTTGAGCTTCTATGGTAAGCAAAACAACGGCCCCAAAGATGTTTGAGGCCCAATTCCTGCAACTGGGAATATGCTACATTATGGCCCAAAAGGGACTCTGTAGATGTGATTAAAGATTGTGAGATGGGGAGATTATCCCAGGTTGTCTGGGTGGGCCACTATCATCACAAGAGTCCTTGCAAGTGAAGGGGGAGGGGGAGGCAGGAGAATCAGAGAGATTTGAAGATGGCGGAAGGGCCTTGAGCCAAGGACAGAAGGTAGTCTCTAAAAGCTGGCAAAGGCAAAGGAACAGATTTTCTCCCAGAACCTCCAGAAGGAACGTAGCTCGACTGGCACCTTAATTTTAGCCCAGTGAAACCCATTTTGGACTTCAGACATCCAGAACTGTCAGTTAGGAAATTTGTGTTGTTTTAAGTCACCAGATTTGTGTGAATTTGTTGTCGCAGCCACAGGAGACTAATACTGGCTTCCTTTCCTGAGGAGGAGCAGAGTGAAGGAAAAAGGGAATCAAACCTCCCCATTCTGTTTCTCACTAGATTGTTAAAACATGATTCAGGGACTTATTCTACCATCAAACTAAATAGAGCCTGGCTGCCTCAGGAGGGAGGCCTGTTCCTGTCACAGAAGGAGCTGAAGGCCACTTGTCAGAGATGTTTTGGAAGGGGTTCATGCTTTTGTGCGTGTAGGGGGTGGGGTGAGGAGAAGGGATTAGTCTAGAATGTCCTGTTCTGTATTTTCCATACCTGAGTTTCCACTATTTTGAATTAAAAAAGAAAGACACTTTCCTTCTTTATGCTCAAATAACAAATCCCTTGTTCTAAACGCTGGATCTTTTGTGTGTGTGTGTGTGTTTTTGCATTTGGAGATGGTAATGTAAGCTGCCAAGATGGCTTATAATCCTTTATTTGAATAACATTCAAATAGCAAAAGGGGCTTACTTACACTGCATGTGGTGTATATGAGAATCGAGCTCATTTTGCATTCTCTACAAGAGGGAAATTTTTGGGCATTCCAAAGCAAGTTGTCCTAAGATCTGATAAATCCCATGAGTCTAGCCACATCCGGTTGCAAGCCCTAGAGTGAGACCTGAGGAATCTTTCAGCCTCCTGAATTGCAGAACACCCCTTGAGAAGACCAGGAACTCAGGTTCATTCCCCATGTACACTGGCCATGGAGCTGGGATGGAAGTGGGAAATAAGCCTAGTGTGTGCTGGGGACCTTGTGAGCCTCAGTTCTCTCATCTGTCAAGTGGGCATAACAATACCTGGGAACATAGAGTTGTTGATAGGACCAAATGCGTGTGCAAAGCACAGTCCCCAGCAGATGTTGAGACCTTCAGAAACTCAGTTTCCTGGGTCCTCCTTGTCCAGATTGTGGCATTTCTTCCCCATTTCCCGTGACTACGTGTCCATCTCCTTCTCGAGGCAGGGCCAAGGTCTTCGGATTAATTGAGTAGAGTTGGTTTGGATTTTTCTTTTACAGAGAACTTGAACATTAAATGTGCTGCCCAGAGAGGGTAATCCTTAACCCAGAGGAAAGCAGGTTGAATGATGGGTGCAGAGTGGAGGGGTGAAGAGGACATTGGCCTGGGGAGATGCAGATGGAATTGGAAGACATCACTGGATGGTTCGCTCAGCACCACACAGAGAGTGTGAATAACCGTGGTCTTAGGTCCGTTAGGGGGTATCCTTCAGGCATGAAGGAGCTGAAAAAGGACATGCCTGGCTCCATCCATCTGTCCATCTGTCCCTTGGGAAGAACCAGGGCCTGCCCTACTGATGACAGTCTGCTGGCCCCCTCTTCCTGGGATACATGGCACCCCAAAACAAAACAAAAAAATCCAATGACCTGAAAATGCAATTTTATTTCTTCTTATTCTGGGTACCTGCTTCTAACTGACACAGTTATTCCCATACCTTTCTCTAAACACGAAAGCCCCCATATACCAATCATACATCCTGGTAGGCCTTTCATTTCAACTCAAGCACACTCCAAAGCATCATTTCCCAGCTCTGGGGAGTTTATAGCACCTCTCTTCGCCTTGGTTTTCCCAAAGGAGGCTGTGAAGCTGAGGTTACAACTCTTCTGGAGGACTCCTTTTTTTTTTTTTTTTTTTGACCTATAATCTTTAGACTATATGTAAGGATGGAATGTTCTATGAAGAACATTCTTGAACTAATGACTTTTTCTGACTCTCCTGGGTTAATTAGATGCATGGAAGGTCGCCCAGACTCAGAAAAATGTCACACCCCCTGTTTGCAGGGCTGCATGGACCAGAATCACCGCATTTTTAGCACACTCAGCGACTGACCTGTCCTTTCTTCCCCCCGCTGATCACTCCCCACTCAACATCAGAGTGGACCACCCATAATAAAGCAGTCAATCCACACTGCCATGATATCAGGCAGGAATTCCAAGGACGCTATTTTTGTATCTCTCTGCATACCCTGAGAAAATTCTAGCCTTCCCCACTAGCCTGTGTTTTTGTGTGCACTCACATCTTCCTCCTTTGCCATGGACAGACTAATGCCCTGCCCACTCACCTGCCCCCCAAAGATATCGATATCCCAGTTCCCAGAACCTGTGGATTTGTATCTTCATGGCACAGGGGACTTCAGAGGTCTGATGAAAATTAAAGACCAAGATGGAGAGATGATCCTGCCTGGGTGTGATGTCATCACAAGAGTCCTGATCAAGGAAAGCAGGAGGAAGGAGGCCAGAATCAGAGAAAGAGATGTGACAAGAAAGCACACATATAGAGAGGTGGCGGCATGAAAAGGACTTGCCCACATATAACTGGGTTTGAAGCTGGGGTTCTGAGCCAGGGAACAGAGGTGGTCTCTAGAAGCCAGAAAAGGCAAGGAATGGGGTCTCCCCTCAAGTCACCAGAAAGATGTGCCAACACCTTTCTCTTAACCAGGTAGGACCCGTATCAGAGTTCCCACCTAAGGAGGGTAAGATAATAATATTTGTGTTGTCTGAAATATTTTGCTTGTGGTAATTTGTGATAGCAGCCATAGGACACCTAGAAGCTCCTCCAAAGTAAAGTCAATAAATTCCATTCAATAAGACCTTTTTTCAAACAGCTATGGCTTCGGA
>PISX010021274.1:0-34007 GCA_004024625.1 Mellivora capensis
CCATAACCCCCCCACCCTGCCTCTCAAATTCCTCATATCAGAGAGATCATGTGATAATTGTCTCTCTCTGATTGACTTATTTTGCTTAGCATAATACCCTCTAGTTCCTTCTACATCATTGCAAATGGCAAGATTTCATGTTTTTTTGATGGCTGTGTAGTATTCCATTGTGTGTGTGTGTGTGTGTGTGTGTGTGTGTGTGTATACACCACATCTTCTTTATCCATTCATCTGTTGATGGACATCTAGGTTTTTTCCATAGTTTGGCTATTGTGGACAATACTGCTATAAACATTTGGGTGCATGTTCCCCTTCGGATCACTACATTTGTATTTTTAGGGTGACTACCTATAGTGCAATTGCTGGGTCATAGGGTAGCTCTGTTTTCAACTTTTTGAAGAACCTCCATATTATTTTACAGAGTACTACACTGTTCCTTGAAGAGAGCTATTTTAATTAAAATGTCACTTTTATAACAGACACCTAACTAGAGAATCTGTATGGGTGGCAAATAAGCATACTAAAAGATGCGCTATATCATATGTCATCAGGGAAATGCAAATTAAAATGAGATACTACTATATAGCAGTTAGAATGGCCAAATTCCAGAAGACTGTGGTGTGGAGCAACAGGGGTGCATGTTTGTTGCTGGTGAGAATGAAAAATAAGACAGCCATTTTGGAAGACAGTTTGGTGGTTTTTTTGTTTTTATAAAACTAAATATATTCTCTTTTTACATTTATAAATATGTATATAACAAATATATATAATTAATTTATTTGGTATGATTTATTATAAATGACATCAACTATAATAAAATATTATGGAAACTAAACATATTCCTATTATAAGATCCAGCAATGGTGTTCCTTGGTTATTTACACAAAGGAGTTATAAACTTATGTCCACAAAAACCTGCACATGAATGTTAAGAGTGAATTTTGTTTGTTTGTTTGTTTTGGATGCCTGGGTGGCTCAGTCAGTTAAGTGTCTGACTTTGGCTCAGCTCATGATCTCAGGGTCCTGGGATCGAGCCCTGTGTTGGGCTCCGTGCTCAGGGGGGTGTCTGCTTTTCCCTCTGGCCCTTCTCTTGATTGTATGCTCTCTTTATCTCACTTTCTCTCTCTCTCTCTCCCTCTCTCAAATAAGTAAATACACTCTTTTAAAAAATCTTTTTTTTAGAAAATTAAAAAAAAATCTCTCAAGTCATGTTAAGACATGAAGGAAGCTTAATATACTTATATACTTATAATGCATACATATTTTAATATACTTATAATATACTTATAATGCATACTGCTAAATGAAAGAAGCCACTCTGAAAAGGCTCCATATTATATGATTTCAACTATATGACATTCCAGAAAAGGCAAGAATATGGAGATAGTAAAATGATTAGGGAATGGGGAGGAGAGATGAATAGACAGAGCACAGGATTTTTCTTTTAGGGTACTGAAAATACTCTGTATGACACTATAATAATGGATACATGCCATTATACATTTGTCCAACACCGTAGAGTAGATAACACCTGGAGTGAACCATGAGGTAAACTATAGACTTTGGGTAATCATGATATGTCAGCATAGATTTATCATTTGCAACAAATGTACCATTCTGGTTGGGGATGTTGCTAATGGGAAGGGATACGTATGTGTGGGAACAGAGGGTATGTGGGAAATCTCTGTCCCTTCCCCTCACTTTTGCTGTGAACCTAAAACTTCTCCAAAAGAATGAAGTTTAAAAAAAAAAAAAAAAAAGCTACGATGGCAGGGGAGCTTCATCTGGGTCTTGGCCACGGCGTCGTTGAGCAGAATTGCTTCGTTGCAGTGGCATTTGTAACGGTAGCAGGTGCCGCTCTGGCCATCAGCCTGCAGAAAGCTTGCTGAGAGAATCTGTTGCCACATACAATGCATTCAGCAGTCATTGACTCAGATCCCCTTAGCATATTGTCTGAAACTTCAGCCTTCTGAAACACCTCCTGTGTCCTGGAAGAGTGATGGGAGGTTCCCAGGCACTACTCGCTGCTGTCTTCAGCACTTTTTTTTTAAATGTTTTATTTATTTATTTGACAGAGAGAGACACAGCGAGAAAGGGAACACAAGCAGAGGGAGTGGGAGAGGGAGAAGCAGGCTTCCTGCTGAGCGGGGGGCCCGATACGGGGCTCCGTCCCAGGACCCTAGGATCATGACCTGAGCCGAAGGCAGACGCTTAATGACTGAGCCACCCGGGCACCCCAAGTCTTCAGCACTTCTAACAAAGAATATTCCACTAAGTCTTCAACAGCTGGATTTGGCCGTGCTGCTGCTCACACCTTACCCTGTTGGGACGTTAGTTCCTCAATTAGTGACTGTTGCCACTACCCCAAAGCCAACTGCTACAAGGAGAGAAACTTAATCCCAAGTGGATTCCCAGGCAGAACATGGAGGACATAAAATTTTTCCAGAGCTTTGGTAATAGATGGGTGCAAGTGGGTGGGTGAATCTGAAAGAGGGCTGCTGCAAGAATGTTAGAGTTCCTACTGATGATGCAGTCCTTAAGAAAGCCAGCTGGAGGTGTCAGGGGCTGGCAAGAGGCAGCAGACACAGCCTTCAGCTTACTGGGAGAACGTTCTTCGGTTCACTTCCCCATACCATTTAGGAAGAGAGAATCAAGGATATTCTTAGAGGCCACTGGAATGTTTCAGGATAAACTCAACACTGGTCAGAGAATCTGGATCAGCAGGGAAGTCGGAGAGTGGATGATTGGTTACTTAAATACGGGGATAAGGAGGTGAGAAAAGAGCATAGACTGTAGCAAATGCATAAGTATCTGGTGAAGGAGATTCTTGGATCGATAAGGATGAAGACAGTCATTGGAACTGATTCAGTTTGGTCAGGGAAAAGTATGTTTTAATAAATAAGGCATTCAACGGATCTCTTTATTTAACACCCTCAAAAACACATCCTTATATTCAATTTGATTCTATAGACACCTACTCGCAGCTGGGAGCTGGGGATATGGCGATGGAGACTACCTCTTGGACCTTGCCTCAAGGAGCTGTGCAAAAGCTGGGGTGACTTTTCGTCCTTCTCTTCCTTATGCAGCTGTGTGGAGCAACACAAGTGGGTTCGGAATCTCGGGTTCACCAGGGCCCCATTACCAGAGCTGGCCTTTATTGGAGAGTTAGAAAGGAAGCTCATTATGGAAAACCGCCAAGTGCTTTGAGGCCTCTTTTGCCTTCTTTCTCGTTCCTCCTTCCTCTAATGGCTTGCCTGGAAGTTGACAGAGCATGAAAGCTATCAAAAATATGCTGCTTCATGTAGCTCTCAGAGAAAGCTCTCTTTTGTTCACTGTGGGTAATTGTTCCTTTTTCGTTTTTATACCATTTAGTGCCTCTGATTTCCCAGCTTCAACGAGCTGCCAGTTTTCATTCTTCAGTAGGAAGAAAAGAATGCAATAAATATGTAAACGAAGAGATAAATAGTAAACTGAAGTAAAACAGTAAAATGCTCAACACCTCAATTAGAGATGCTAGTCAATCGGTTCAGCAGACTGGGACCTGCATTCCGTGTCTCAAATTCTGAAATGAAAGTTGTTTTATTTATCTCAGGGAATGAAACCTTCCCAGGGCCTGTTCGAAAGCATGGGGCACGGTAACAGTGGGCGGCCACGTTGTACTGACGGCAGGTGATCCTATGGCTGCAGTAGGAACTGAGAGGCACTTCATCCCGTTGGGACAGTTCACTCCTTCCGGTCCCCCAATTTCGCTTCAAGTCCCATGAGACTCTGTTTGGCTTAACTGAACACTTGAGGGAAAAATATAATTTTCTTTGAAAATTGTAAGTAATAACAGAAATATCATCATATGCAGTAGAAACCTCCTGTTGAGTGATTATGCCCCAAAGTTTCTCACCTCAGACTTAGCAAGGAGGTGGTGGCCTGTCAGAGGGAGAAACTGAGCGACGACTTGACACCCGTTAAGCCTTTGTTATGTGAAGAATAGAGCAGTGCTCTGCAGATTCTCGAAGGCTTAGTCGTGTGATGCATTTGATCAGCAGGTGCGCCAAGGTGACTTTTACCCACCGTAATTTTTCAAGTTGGGTGTTATCGTCTCATTTCGCCAATAAGGAAGTCGAGGCTTAGAGCGATGAAATAACCTGTGGAAGATTCCTGTGCACCAAGGTGTGGAGAGAACTTCAGACCCATGACTGACAACCCTGAACGCCCTGTCTTTCCCCCTGTATACCTGGCTGTCTGCTAAATTGCAGAAACTGAATGGGGCGGATGTTACGGAAAGCCATTGTTGCTTTCCGTGAAGGACTGTGCTGCGTGTTCCCTGGAACATTTTAAAATATCCATCATTCAGATCAACATGGCCATGACAGTTACTGAATCTTTCAAGCAAGCAAGGTCATAGATTTCTAAGAGAATGTCTGTATCCTCTTCATTCTTGTTTCTGAGGGCTAATATATTCATAATATTTAATTTATTAAGGTCAATCCAAACTCTGCAAATGGTGTAGGGGGAATATAAATAAGTTCCATCCACACGTATTTTTTCTACCTCAATTACTACTAAATTCAAATACAGATAATCTAATATATCATGCTAAATATTTGATATTTGTTTCTGTTTAGATTTCGTATGACTATTTTAAAATCAAGCTGCTGTAGAAATAAAATGTACATGATTTACTTTATATTTGAAATATCTGTTCTTATGTATCATAATACATAATTATCATTCCATAGTTATGATGTGCATTAAAAAGAAAACAATTAGTAACTTTTCTTCTTTTTAGTTTTTAGGATATACACCCTGGATATTGAAGCAAGTTGTTTCTGTTTCCTTACGCTTATATTTACGTTTTCCTCATTTGATTTAGAATCTTGGTCAATCATAAACATTTTTCTATCTCCAATATGAGAATAATAATAATAATAATAATTTGCTACCAATTAGAATGATTTTTAGAGTTGATTTTTTTTGTGCTATATGTATAACAACAGCAACAAAAAGAAGGGAGAAAGTATGTCAGGTTTGTTTCCCTAAAAAATTAGGTGTAATTGTTCATTGTTGGTAATTTACATTCTAAGGTATTAGAGGTGGAAAAGACTACAGAGTCCAAATGTCAAGTGTTCCAATCCACTTTTTCCATTTCTCTTAATGTTTGAGTCTCCTTTTATCAAGTGTTTCTTCTTTGTCTTTTTTTCTCATATCTGCATATGTATGTATGTATCTTCTGTAATTAAAAAATAATTCAAACAGAAATCCAGGAATACATCATTTACTATTGTGCTTTCTAGGATAATAATTACCAAGTTAAGTAATATTTTTGATGTCTTACTCCGTCTCATTCAAAGGACCTCAAAATTGTGTGTATGCAAATCCACAATAATGGAAGGTCAAGTAATGGCATTTTTAACCACTTGGTTATGCATGCAGAATGATGTATTTGTATTTTCTATATGCTTGCAATTTAGAAGCGTTGATGGTCAGTGTAAGGACATTCAAATTACAAAACACAAAGTCAATTTTTCATAGATTATATTTAATGCAAAATCATCAGATTCCTTTTGCCAGGTAAGGGGCAGTTTAGTATAGAGAAGAGAAGAGTGCTTAGATACAATTTATGGACTACCGCATGGAGAACTGAACTAATATAATCTGCACTCATTTTTTTTCTTGGTGAAGATTAAAAATAAGATGTTAAATTAACTAATACTTACTAAGTATTAGTTAAACAATATGTTAAGCACAGTGCAAGGCAGTTGACACAGTCTCTGACATAGAGAAGGCATATACTGAGTGGGAATCTTTATCAATAACTTAATAAATGTTTCCCTTATGATTAAATTATTTGTGACTTTTGGTTTGTTTGTTTTCAGCTCTAAACTGGCTCTAAAAAGTGAAGTCAACCAGGTAATCTTTGTTTCTTTGGGGGTTTGCCCTTGTAGCCTTGTGAAATTTACAGGTTAATTTCAATTCTTGGCTAACTCTACTTTCATCTAGAGAAAGTCATGAAATCCTATCCTCGGTCAAATACCCATAGCCTAAAATAAATCACAATGACCATAAATGAAAGCCAAGCAGCCCAAAACAGCCCATACCCTTCAGGGTATCTTAAATTTTGATATTTCAATTTTGTTTGTAAGAGAAGCTGTAAGAATGTTTTTGTATGAATATCCCTTTTCTTTTTTTTTTTTTTAAGATTTTATTTATTCATATGACAGAAAGAGATCACAAGTAGGCAGAGAGGCAGGCAGAGAGAGAGAGAGAGAGAGGAGGAAGCAAGCTCCGTGCTGAGCAGAGAGCCCAGCATGGGGCTCGATCCCAGGACCCTGAGGTCATGACCTGAGCCAAAGTCAGACACTTAACTGACTGAGCCACCCAGGTGCCCCTGAATATCCCTTTTCTTAATCAAACATTGTATTTATGATTTAAAGAGTACAAAAAGGAAGCAAGTTGGTCACAGCAATTGTAAGGTATAGAGCTGATTAAGATGAATTCAGAGGTTACATCAGTGTCCTGATGATTGTAAACCAAGTACAAGATTGATTTAAGCTTTGTTTACAATAATCTTTCTTTACTTATGGCACCTTATTAATTTTTCAAGATTTTATTTTATTTGAGAGAGAGAGAGAGAGACAGAGAGAGCACAAGAGGGAGGGTGGAGGGGCAGAGGGAGAGGGACAAGCAGACTCTGTGCTGAGCAGGGAGCCCACTGTGGGGCTCGATTCCATGACTCTGAGAGGACAACCTCAGCCGAAAGATGCTTAACCAGCTGAGCCACCCAGGCGCCCTTTCTTGCGGCACTTCAAAGAAAACAGTGAAAGGATGGAAAATTAAATCCTAGGTTATGATACCACAGTTGTTTGTTCCTAGGAAGCAAAGATGCCTACTCAGCTTACTGTGTTCAACAAGTTTTGCTCAATGAAGCCAGGCAGGCATGTATGTGCACTGACAATGATACTGGGCTCTGGGGAACCAAATGAGTCAGATGCACTCAAGAAACTTGCTGGGTTGTTAGGTCTTTACACTGCACAGTTTGGGACATTGTGTGTAATAATGTCTCTCTAGCTAAATCTCTTTGAGGTCGGTGTCTTTTATATTGTTGTATTCTCCACAGTTTTCAGTGATCCTCACCAAGAACAAGCTCTCTGCGAATACTTGCTACCCAACAGTCTTCTTGTCTGACTGAAGATGTGAAATAAGACCTAATTTTCAGAGGTCGTAAGGCTTTCATTTTCTGTTTTCTAGCTCTCCTTTATTCATGGGTCAGGAAGAAAGCATCTTGATTTAAAAGATGCTTGTGAAGCTGCTTTGGTGTATGTCCTGAGAGCATTGCAGCTCTGCCCTCCGCACCCTGCCCAGGTGTCAGCCCGTCCTCGCAGCGGGGTGTTCTGTAACTCGAAGCTGTTGAATTTGATGTCTTTCCGATACCCTAACTATCCTCGTGTTCTGTGTGCTTGCTCCTAATTAACCAAAGGTGAAGGACCGTGGCAACATTGCCTCTTGTGTCAAATCCATTTATCTATTCTTTCCCACACGACTTGCAAACTAGAGGATCCGGGACAACTCCCAGTGGGTGTCTGTCCTTTAAGAACCATGTGATCCGGAGTCAACAGGGCTGGGTGCGAGTTCTTCATCATTTGCTCTTTGTGTGACCCTAAGTTAAGGACTTACCTGCCCCTATTCCCTTTTATCTTTTTTCTTGATTAAAAATCTTATACAAAATGCTTAAACTCTTTGACTCTCAGTTTTCTTGCCAACAACAAGTTGAAAAGAGCAGCGTCTATCATTTAGATTTGTTTTAAATGAAATAATCCAGAGTATTTACACCTATTTGGGGCACATCTTGCCTTCCATAAATAGGTGTTCCCTATTACTGCTGTGTTCCTCTTCTTTCCGAATCAACATTGTATTATAATCCATTTTACAGCTCTTGATATGTCATTAGTAAATAGACCATTTCACAGCTCAGTATCAACTTCTCTGCGTCATTCACTGCAGTAAGATCTGAAATTTATCTCCCTTTCTCCCTCACCCTTTCTTATGACTCTAGCTTTTGTAGGTCCTACAAATTTGGGGCTTAAGATAACCAAGGTCTCCATTTCCCTCTTGCTTTGTCTTTCTTTTTGTTCACTACTCATGGCATCCTTAACTTTTGACTTTCTGAACTGGAAACTGTACCCTTGAACTTGATGAAAAGTAACTCTGTTCCCGTCTGTGGGAAACTCCAGCAATAAATGCAAAAAACTATACAGCCTTATAAATCAGTAAAATTCACTTTTATGTTCTAATTTAAAGTTATTTTAGATGGTTCTTGAGTGGAACAAAGTTTCTGATGTTTTGAATTGTTGAAAGAGACAAGGCCCTTTTCTCCATTAAAAAAATCTGCTGATGCTAACACTCTTTTGTTTCTACAGCATCTTGCTCCAAGGCAGGTTGAGTCAGGGAGAGTTGTAAACACCAAGACCGCTCTCTTTTTTTTAGGGTCATTGTGAGAGTAGCCCTGTAGGGAAACCCATCTGAGTTTGGATGCCGAATCACTGGAGCTTGAGAGAGATTCATTTGAGAGATCCTGGGAATGCCTGCTGCCCAACTCCTAGAAACCTTGTGGCAGGGGGAGATAGAGGTTGTAAGCAGCCTTCTTTGCTGCTTTGGGGTAGGAGCTATCGGTCCCTCCTTGCTTATTGTTGGGTGATGACTCAGAGTCACCTGTCACCATTGACTGGGCAATCCCGCGTGCCACCCACGATGAACTTGTTTAAGATATGAAAAATGAACGATTAGATCTAATAATTAGTAATTCATTAATTATCATATCTAACAATGACTAATTAGTAGATCTAATGACAGTTTATGAGATCTTAATAAATCAAATTAAACTGAATAGGAGATAGAGAGCATGTGAATAATGTGGGGAAGTAACACAAGATGCACTAAAAGCCAGAGGCAAAGGTTTAGCATCCTGTGACAGGAGATCAGGATCCATGGGAGGTTTTTAAGTCAGAAAATTTCACCACAAAGGTAGCATTTGGGGATTATTGGTCCAACAGCAATAATTGGTTAGCAAGAGATAGGGGAGTGAGGGGAGCCTGTTGTTCTAGAGCCTGGGCTGAAAGTAGCAATGGCAGAAATAGAATAAATATTAAAAGGAAATAATGGACAGACATTGTGATCCACTAGAATCCTGGAATGAAGGAGAGACTACAACATGGTTCCTTTCTAGGCTCAACAGGTTGGATTTAGCCAGTCCTGAGAGTCCAACAGAAAAACCAGGTCAAATGAGCTTCTTTGAGATGAGAGGAGATTGAGGTTCTGACACAAGGTGGGTCACTGCATTGGAAGGAAATCACTAAGGGAATATTTAGAAAGAGAGATAAGGAAACCCAAAGATAAACTTCAACAATTACTACAAGGTTATTTGGTTTTGTTTCTAGGTTTCTGGAGTCAGGCAGACCTGGGCTTCAATCCCACTCCTGTCTGTTACATTTTGTACCAGTTCCTACATTTCTTTGAGCCTTATTTTTCTTATCCATAAACTGGGGAGAGGATAATAACCACAACCTAGGAGATGATTTGTAAGTAAATGTATTATAGTATATAAAGGTCTGGAGCACAGGGATTGGCACGATAAGCACCCAGTAAATGGAACCTGATAAAAATAATTACATGTTCAGTCCTCTGTGGTTAGAAGTGAGTATGGGGAATGTTGAAATTGGGAGTTGGAAGTCAGGAAATTTCCTCTCTTCCTCTAGAAGGCCTGGGACATTAAAAATAATGTTATCTGTTTTTGAGTACATTTGAATTATTGTTTGGGTGAAAAGCTGCTGTTTTTTTTTTTTGGTTGTTGTTGTTTTGTTTTTTACCCTGGACATTCAGACTTTTAAAATCCCGTGGAGATTGCCAGTGGACCCAGCAAGGGAAAGTAGTCCCTAATGATGAGCTAGTCATAAAATGCATCATTAATTTGTCTACTTTGATAGAGGTTATTTATTGAGATCAGCATGAATTTCACTGTCTTTGAATCACAACAGCCCTGATAGTGCTCTCTTCTTCAAAGGGAAGCCACAGCTTAATCATGCAATGAAAGATTTAAAAATGACAACTCCTAAGACCTGTCAAAATGCTTTTCTGCCCCACTGACTGACATAAAATACAAATAATAATTCTGCATTACTTCTCCAGGACATCATATGGAATAACTAGTTAATGAATGTCAAGAATGTCAAGAGTGTAAAAAATAATGATTAAACATAGAATAAATGCTAACAAATATTTATTTTTTGCCATCCTGGCTTTATCTCATCTCAGTAGCCTGGACCTTCTTTTTCTACAGCTGCAAAAATGCATTTGGTAATTATAAGAATTAATCAAGCCCCAAACTGGATTATGGTGGTTGCAGACATCCTTAATTACAGGCAATGGAAAGCAAAGGTCATTGCTGGTTTAAATCCAGCATAGGTCAGTGCAGAGAAAAAGCCATTAACAGCTGAATGTGATTTTATGCTCTGAACAGAATGAATTGCTGCCTCAGCCCAGTTTCTTAGTAAACAGGTGTCCCACACCTGAGCTAACAATCACAAAAAGGGCCAACTGGCCCCTTCGCTGGCAACCTTGATAAACAGAGGTTCTCAGTTCTGGCTTCACATTAACCTTACCTGAGGAGCTCGGGAAATGCAGATGGCTAGAATAATTCAGCATCTCTAGGAATGGAACCCAGGCACCAGGCTATTTTTTATTATTATTTTTTTAATAACGCTCCAGGTAATTCCATTGTACAGCCACATTTCTACATCACTGCTCCATCGGAAGGAAAAGACAAAAAGCAATGTTTCTTTACAATAGCTTTGCAGTGAACTACAACCTATGGTGAAGTGTTTATTTCAATGATGCCCTTATAATGTAAGGCCTGTAGATAAGAAATAGGCTAATAGACTTTAGTTTATTTGGATACCTAGTTGATGGCTCTGGAGACTATTACATTGATTTAAAAAATGATTTGTAATCCCAACCTCAGCCACCACTTGGATGTCTGATGCTATAACCTGCCAGCAGACATGGACATTTGAGGCCTGTAAGAGATTTCTGAGGTTTCAGTGCTCATAACTATTTATCACCCTGTTGATACACAGTTCAGATCTTTGCCTAGAGATGGAAAAGCTTTTGCACTTATTAACTTTATATAAGAAATGCAAATGCTTGATTTTTTTACCTGCCATCTTAAATTCAGGCCATGGAGCAAGACATCTCTTAGTCCCCATCCCGCTTCTGTTTGGTGAGTGACAAAGAAGTGTGATCTACAAGCAATCATAGACACAGAGTATACTTGAAAAGGAAGCTAGCTAAACCCATGGAGATCACTTAGTATTTGAAGTGCTCTAGAGCTCCCAGAAAGTTTCATCAGGTCAACAGTGTCTTCTCTCCATTTTCTTCACAATGCTGTTATCCTCTACTCAGGATAGTCAGGCCACTGGCAAGAAGCAGCCAAACATAATGGCACTCTCTCATCACCTACCTCCTAGAAGAGCTGTGTGTAGGATCACCATGATTGCACCCAGTGACTGAAGTTCAAGGGCCTCTGAATTGCCACATCTAGAGAAGGAAATAGTGTACAGCTAGCTTTATTCACTGGCTAGGAATCAGTTTTGGTATTATTATTTTTAAAGCAAACATCTTTTTGTCCCCAAAGATTTTATTTATTTGAAAGGTTGAAAGATTGAGAGAAAGAAAGAAAACATGACAGTGGGAAGGGGCAGAGGGAGAGAGAGAAGCAGGCTCCCCAGTGATCAGGGAGCCAATGGGGGCCTCAATCCCAGCACCCAGAGATTATGACTTGAGACGAAGGCAGATGCTTGACCGACTTCCCTATTTTTTGGGATGAAGTTGACTTCAACTTCCCTATTTTTTGGATGAGAAAACTGAAGCCCGTAATCAATACAGTTAGTTGGTGGAAGAGCCAGAACTCAAACTGAAATCTCCTAAACCCCCACCAGATGCTTTTTCTATCTGTTAAGTAACAGTGGTTAAGGAATGATGGCCCATGAGGAGCCTTGCTCAGGGTTTGGGATGAGGCCGTGTCGCTGTTCTGTGCTTTTGGGGGTTTTCCTTGTTTACATTACAGTTTTACAGTGAAAAAATTCTCTGTAATATACCTGAACTCTCAGAAAAATATGGGGGGGGGCGGTACAGTTGTGCAAGAAGCAGATCTGATGATCGGCATGTAGAATAGCAACACACTGTCCTTACTTGGATACATTGGGCAGAAATGTTTCTTCACTGAAACTATTGGGCCACTCCTATTATCCTTTAATATGTAAAATAACCTAAAAACCTTGAGTGCAAGATGCCACCAGTGGCGTTTTTGCTTTAATAATTCAGTTTCATAGTACTTTGAATTATGTACATATAATAAATATGGCACCAGAATAATGGAGGGGGAAGGCAAGCATCTGTATTGTCCCATTTTAAAAACATGAATTAAGTCTGTATACATTCAGTATTTTAGCAGTGCTTCATCATTACATTTTCTGAGTTTGTGCTTATGTCAAATTGATTCCATAATGCTTAATTTCCCGTATTACATCTGATGTTGGTTTTTAAAGAAATTGCAAATTACAACTGCTACTCAGTGGCTGATACAAGTAGATGGTCATACAGTACATTAGAATGTAATTGCCTTTCCCACAAGCCCTAATTATAAAGTATTTTTAAAAAAAGGTGGCAAAGAAGGGACTGATAGAAAACTGTTTCTCATATCAAGTCCATGCCCTTTTGGGTCTTATGTACCAGTGTGGGACTATGAAAATAAACCAAATCATTTGAGGTCAGAGATAATTGATAACAAGCAAAATCCGGCAGGGCTTACAGGGGTAGAATGGATGGGGGTTGCTTTTCAAATAGATTGGTCAAAAAAGGACTCTCTGATAAGGTAACATTTGGCAGAGATACTAATAAAGGGACCAAGATGGCTATGCTGCTGTCTGGTAAAAGAGTATGTTCAGTTTAATAGATAACAAATACTGTTTCACATTTTTAAACATTTTTTTAAAGATTTATTTTATTTTAGAGAACTCGCAAGCATGGGAAGGGGCAGAGGGAGAGGGAAAGAATCCTCAAACAGACCTCCAGCTGAGCCTGGGGTCTGCCTCAGGTTTGATCCCAGGACCCTGAGATCATGACCCCAAATCAAGAGTCAGTCCTTTATTTTATTTATTTTTTAAATTTTTAATTTTTAAAAATTAACATATAATGTGTTATTAGCCCCAGGGGTCCAGGTCTGTGAATAGCCAGGTTTATACTTCACAGCACTCACCATAGCACATACCTTCCCCAATGTCCATAACCCAACCACCTTCTCGCTGCCCTCCTCCCCCTGCAACCCTCAGTTTGTTTTGTGAGATTAAGAGTCTCTTACAGTTTGTCTCCCTCCTGATCCCACCTTGTTTCATTAAGAATCAGTCCTTTAACCCACTGAGCCATCCAGATGCCTCTCACATTTTTAAACTGTTGAAGAAGAAGCTTCCTAACTCCCACATTTATTGAGTTCTTTGTTGCAAGTGACCTAGAAGGGAGTTCATAAGAGCATATTGGATAGTTCACTGATGCCCAAAGAGGATTGGAAAACTTGGTGCAAACTTACACAGCCAAGAAAAAGTAGTCAGATGAAAAACACGCAGCTGCTTTTGCCAAGAATGAGAACCCCAGCAGCTGGTCCCCCTGTGGGTTTTGAGCAGCAGACTTCAGCTGTGTAGCAACTGTTTTAGCCCCCAGAAATCATTCTCTGGTTTCTACTTCTTTGTATCATTTTCTTGCTAGTAGAAATTCAGTACCACTAAGTCTAAGTGGAGCCTAGATCGTAACCTCGGGCCCTCACTGTAAATCATGCAGGATGGTGAATGGTTGACATTTTCAGATTTCGTGATTGGGGAATTCCACAAACACAGAAGGGGCTTTATTTGCAGGGTGGTCCTAAGGAATTACAAGTTCTGCTATTTCAGGCGTCTCGTACAATTCAAGCATCCTTTAACAGCAATCATGTTTTCTTATATTGTCCCTAGTTTCAAAATGGTTACTATCACTTTCGTATGGATAAAGATGACCTGCTTATTTAAAATACTTAAGCATCCACAGTACGCCATTATATTTGTGCACAGTTCACCACTTGTATGATCTAAGCAGAGTCTTAATGAATGTCACTTCAGCTAAAGAAAGATTTAGATTACATATAACGATGGATATGTATCATTTACCCTGGAAATCTGAAAATGGATTATTGTGTTGTTGCTGGACAAATCTGAGAAGATGCATTGGAAGAGACACAGTTTGCATATGTAAAAGGGCAGGGATATACACAACTGGTTTTACTACCCTGTGAGAACCTGTATTGATACTATTACCATTACCATTACCATCTAAACCCCAATTGCTCCAGTCCCCAGACCATTTTGTGGGGCCTCAGTCTACTTCCAAATACTAAGTCTAAGCCTCAGTAACTTGAGTTGTCTCCAGCAGGTGATGTCACAGTGCTCATGCGCATTGCTGACATGTCTGGTTGTCCCACCGCTGTCTCTGATATTGGAGTCTTCTGGGTACAAATATTTTCTTCTGTTTCCCTGAAAGTAGCCCCGAATAAGCTCAGGATCTCATAATATCTTTTATGAACATAACTGTAAGTTTCTATCCTTAGCCCTTCTTTTGCAAAAATATAAAGCTAGTTAATCAGTTCAAGTAAGAGAAAAACACAATGTCTGTTGCTTTTTTCATATTGGTTTTTACCAACATTCTTCCCTCACAGGTCTTTGTCTTACTAGTATCATCACCATAAACAATAAATATAATATATAAGGAGAAAGGAGACATTTTATTATGTCTCCTTTCTCCTTCACTAAAAAAATAGATGAAACAAAGTGAAACAGCCCTTCTTCACATCCACAGACATATGAATTCACGTGCAGGTGGCACTGGACAAAAGCAATCCGACTTAGAATCAGTTTAGACAGCCTGACACTCCCCCACTGATAAATAATGGAAAATAAAATTTGCAATGATTAGCTATACAGATTGGGTGTGTTTGGTTCAAACAATTACTTAGCTGCCTTTTGTTCTAGCTAATGTGGAAGCTCAGGTGTCCAAACTACTAAAGATCCCTGTTCCGGCAATTATTTTTCAAATCCAAATTGGGAAGTAATGGGCTCTTGATTTAGTTAGTTATATACAATCTATTAAAATGTGCCATTAAGAACAGGAATGTAGCAGCCTGGTTCAGTTCAGATCCAGAAACAGATCAATAAAGCAGAAAAGTCTGCTGTTTCCTAACTGAGCAGTTTTGCTTAGCTATTTTTGAGCAATTATAGTAGGCTGGGAGAAAATGGAGTAACATTGTCACAACTATGTATAATCGAACACCTTGTATTTGTATGTGCAGATTCTATAAAGAGACAAAATTACATTTAAAAACACTTTTTAATTTTTTTAAGATTTTATTTATTTATTTGACAGACAGAGATCACAAGTAGGCAGAGAGACAGGCAGGGGGGCAGGGGAAGCAGGCTCCCTGGTGAGCAGAGAGCCTGATGCGGGGCTTGATCCCAGGACCCTGAGATCATGACCTGAGCCGAAGGCAAAGGCTTTAACCCACTGAGCTACCCAGGTGCCCCTAAAAACACTTTTTAAAAAAATATTTTATTTATTTGAGAGGAAGAGAGAACACAAGCACAAGCAGGGGGAAGAGGCAGAGGAGAGGAAGAAGCTGACTCCCCACTGACCCGGAAGCCCAACATGGGGCCGATTCCAGGACCCCAGGATCATGACCTGAGCCAAAAGCAGACACTTAACTGACTGAACCACCCAGGCATCTCTAAAAACATTTTTATATTTTTCTTCATAACAACCTGTTCTGGGAAAGAAATGA
This sequence comes from Mellivora capensis, assembly GCA_004024625.1. Taxonomy (NCBI): domain Eukaryota; kingdom Metazoa; phylum Chordata; class Mammalia; order Carnivora; family Mustelidae; genus Mellivora; species Mellivora capensis. The sequence continues at coordinate 15,902 of PISX010021274.1, forward strand.
ACCGGCATTTTATAACAGAAGGTTGAGTTGCTGAGAGAGGGTGACAAAGTAAAAAGTGTCTAGATTATTTCTAGACTGTAAGTCTCTGGTCTAGAACTGTGCATAAAGTCTCTAGGATAACAATGTAAAATAGGGATCTCTGGTTATATACATTCCTAACCTTTGTATGTTTGCATTTTGAAGACACATCTTATATACTCACTTTCCATTTTGTGTTTTTTTTTTATTATTTAGTTCTTTGAAAACTGATTTTCCTTGTCTAAACTCTTTGTTCATATGAGTCTTGAACCTAGTATTTTGTTCAGCATGAAGGCATTTTGAGCTTTACAAGGACATGGATTCTTTTTTAAAAATTTTTTAATTTTTTATTAACATAAAATATATTATTAGCCCCAGGGGTACAGGTCTGTGAATCACCAGGTTTACACACTTCACAGCACTCACCGTAGCACATACCTTCCCCAGTGAAGGACTTGGATTCTTATAGTATGGAATTTAGTGTAACAGTTCTTAGATTTTGAGTATCTCATTTTTAAGCATATCTGTAAGAATGTTGTAAATCTGTCCTTCAATATTGCTCCAAGCGAGTGTCCCATGCCAGCTTACTTGACAGTTTACTGTTTGCTTTGAACTAGAAACACATACAGTCCTTTATGCTCAGTGGAGGGTCATCAGTATATATTTCAAGTTCCATTTGTAAAAATGACTTGGTCTTGGTAGCTCTCTGTTTTTTCAGCTAATGGATATGATTTTGTCTTTCCCACATAATTATAGAAATGATACAGATTTAACAGGTTGTAAAGACACAAAAATTTGTCTTTGAGACATGACAAGTTTGTATTACTCTCCTTTTCCCAGAAACTAATACTGGAACAAAAATTAAAAATAAAACAAAACAGAACTTTTTTTTTTTTCTCTAGTATAAGTTTCATGTCTCAGAGGAGATTATGGGGCTTTAAAGATCTTGTATTTTCACATTCTTGTGATATAAGTGGGAAAATAATTTAATATTTTGATCATCATCAACAAATACTGATGGTGATTTTATTAAGTTGGAGATGTTTTAGATTGTTTAAGCCTCAAAGTCACTTATATGCTGGATAGAAAATAGAAGACTTACTCATAACAAGATAAAGAATAATGCAAAGTAGATGCTAAATATATTGAGTGGAGCTCATGTTACAGAAGCACCTTCACTTATAAACATTCATAGTAGGTAGATCATTGATATGAACCAAGCTATTGACCAGAGCAAACCATGCCACCTCAGTATACCATCAACATCAACAAATAGTGCTGATGGCTTCTGGCATGCGTCAGTTTGGCCTTACAGATAGATGGGATTTCAAACATCCTCTTATATCCTAATGACTATAAGTATCTATAAATGCCAAAATAATTCAGCAAAGTACACCAAAGACTGAAGTAGTTGGAAGATACGGGACTTAAGGTACACTTAATGGAAGAGGTAGACATTTTAGTAGATAGCAGGAAAAAGAAATGAACCAAGAAAGGGAACAGAAAGAAATGTGAATGGCCATTTGAGGAATACCAAGTAGACTTGGTAGGATTAAGTGTAGTGTTTCTTCAGATGTTTAATGTTAAATTGGGAAACATAGATAGAAGGCAGACTAAGAGTTTGAAAGTATAGGGTGATATATAAACACACACATACACACATAAAGGGTTAAATGTATGAAATCTATCACTGAGAGCAGGTTGATATCAGGGAAACCAGGTGGGGTGAGAAAGGAAGACAACCACATTTATTCAGCATCTGTGTTGGGGTTATTGTGGTATGTGCTTAGCATTTGATTCTTTATTTGACTTCAGAAACTACTGTCAGAATATAAGGATAAACTCATGGAAAAGGGAGTCCAAATGAAAAAAGAAAGAAATGAACAGGTTTTTTTAAGGATTTATTTATTTATTTGAGTGAGAGAGAGAGAGTGTGTGTGTGAGCACGAACAGGGGGAGAGGTAGAGGGAAAGAGGGAGAACCTTAAGTAGATTCCACATTGAGTGCAGAGCCAACGTGGGATTCAATTTCATGACCCTGAGATCGTGACCAGAGCCAAAATCAAGAGTCAGGTGCTTAACCCACTGAGCCACCCAGGTGCCCCAAGAAAGGAACAGGTTTAAATTGAAAGGACTTGAAGCCTGATTCTAGGGGGCAAAAAGGGGAGGGGTCAAGAATACCACAACCTTTGAACTGAGTTTTGAGGCATAAACATTTAGAGGTTGGGAGAAGCAAAGAAAGTAGCAGAGATGACAGAGATAAAGAGCTTGAACTGAAGAAGTGGAATCAGGATAGTCAGAGCTATAGAAACTTATGGATAACACAGTTTTAATATTAAAGGGGAAACTTTTAACCAAGATCTCTGTGTATAATTCAGGTGCCCCAGTTTCTAGGACTGTCATTTATCCCATGACGAATCTATTCTGGCTGCTGAGGTTTGAAATAAAGCCATGTTTTATTTACCTGCAAACTTAGTCTTTTGGGTAGAAAAAAAATGGTAGATAATGATCATCTGTTTTGACAGATTCTGATTTTTTTCCTTTTAACTATCAGAAAAAAATTAGTAAATCATTACTATAAAACAACAGTATATTAATAGCCTTACCAAAATCTTCATTCATATCACCTGCTGACACTCTTGACAAGAAGTGTTTTAAATTCTACACCTGAAACTGATATTATACTGTATGTTCACTAAGTAGAATTCATTTATTTATTTTATTATTTATTTATTTATTTTTGAGTGAGTGAAGCAATAGAGGTTTATTAAACGAGGATACAGCAAAAGCACTCAGGAGTGAGAGGGGTCCCAACAGGGTTGCCCACTAATTAGAATTTAAATAAAAACTTGATACTTTAAAAAAATCATTTTCTAATTTTTTTTTTCCATTTGACTTATCTCTTGCTTCCTGGGAACTAGAGCCAGTGAAAAACCAAAGAGGCATACTTGGTAAACAAACAAACAAACGAAAAAACAACTAACAACTTTGTTATTTGGATAACATGAGATGATGGTGTCCCGGTTACTGCCTGTTCCTCCCACAACTCTGTCATTTAGTACTCTGAAATCACAAACTCTAGTTAATGCACACAGATGAGAGAGTAAAGAGTAAAATTAACAAAATCTGGGGAGTCTGAGGGTAATGTCACCAGTAGTCTTCACTAAAAGTTTCAGTTCTAGTGAAAATAGTTTCTTTTTCTTTTCTTTTTTTTTTTTTTGAGAGAAAGAGAGTGATGAGCAGTGGGACTTGAAGAGGGAGAGGAAGCAGACTCGGGCTGAGCAGGAAGCCCAATGCAGGGCTCCATCCCAGGACCTGAGGATCATGATCTCAGCCAAAGGCAGACACTCAACCAACTGAGCCACCCAGGTGCCCTGTGAAAATAGTTTCTTGTTTCAGTATAGTAAGAAAGGTGCTTTTCCTGCTGAGGCCTTGAGGACAGAAGATGATTGGTTAATTGCTTATATAGTCTTATTACTTAATTTGAAGGAAAATCCTTCTTTATTTTTGTTTCTAGATCCAATATAAATCAAAATGGGTGTAGTTTTTGTCATTAATCAAATAGGTATGAGCTAAAAATTCTGCAAAATTTATTTATTTATTTATTTATTTATTTATTTACAAAATTTAATTAAAAGATGAAATAACTGCATTCCTAGATGGTTTTTAGCATCAGACTTACTATCTTACTGTAGCAAATTAATTAAATGGCTCCTTCAAAACATATATGAAATGATTTATTATATAAAGGAGACCTTTCAAAAAGTGAGACAATGGGGAGATTAAAGCTATATTTATATCATTAATAGAGCATCATGTAACATATTGAAAAATATGTATTTTACTTATTTATTAGTCATTGTCTTTAATTGTGCACATAGCAAGGAGATGCCCAAATTCTTCAGGGTGTGCAGTTTGAAAATGCATGGGTACTCTTGTAATTGCATGAATATTGGAGGTGGACTTTTCTTTTCTTTTTTTTTTTAATTTTTTAAAAAAATTTATTTATTTGTCAGAGAGAGGGAGAGAGAGTGAGCGAGCATAGGCAGACAGAGTGGCAGGCAGAGGCAGAGGGAGAAGCAGGCTCCCTGCTGAGCAAGGAGCCCGATGTGGGACTCGATCCCAGGACGCTGGGATCATGACCTGAGCCGAAGGCAGTGGCTTAACCAACTGAGCCACCCAGGCATCCCAGAGGTGGACTTTTTTGCACTGTTGTCTACAATAGCAAAGCAAAGCAACAGACTTACTGTGAATGCTGACCTGCAGCCTAACTTCCACAAGAGCTGGAAGGAGGGATTTGTGGTAAATAAAGCAACTGCGTAGATTGATAATACATAATAATACATATTAAAATTATCATTTTGTGATTTTTTTAAGTCAAAGTATTTTATGTTTAATTTCCAAATAATACTAAAGAGGCACATTTCCCATATTTGTTTGAATAACATATGGATAAATAGGATGAAGGACACCTCTGAGATACTATCTTTAAAACTGATTTTGAAAATAATACCTGGCATATAAAGAGCACTCAATAAATATTTTTAAAGTAATTAGCTATAAAATGACTTAATCTTGCTGATTATTGCTTTCCAGTGATTAACCCTACTATTCTATGACTTTATTTTACTTACTGCAGAGCAGACCATGAAACCTGGAATAAGGAGATAGAGGAAAAGTAGTGGGACTTTTTGGGAAAGTAAAGTTGCAGTACGTAATCCTTTGTAAGCCTGTGCATGGAGGTTTGGGTAACACCATTTATAAAAGAGTGGACAACAGAAAAACTACAAGCTTGGGAGCTCCAGAGCTCATGAAGGCAATAACATTTGTGGTTGGATTTATATATCAGAACCTTGGTTTCTAGGCTTATAGCTGTTGTTCATTTGTAATTCAGATAAAAGCTTTGCTGCTCTGGTTGACTTAGGTCTAAGGTGGCTTGGAGATAGGCTTTCTTGTTCCCCCAACTTCCTCCATTATGGTCATGGAGGGGCTCTGAAGTGCAATGTTTGAAAATGACTGCATTAGAAATAAGCTAAGTGGGCTACAAGGAACACAAATATTTGCTAACCGACAGACTGAATCTGTCTGTCGCAGACTGAAGCAAGAAAATATGGGTCCAGGAGTAGACTCATCTATCTGATGAGATGTTGAAGAAGAAGGTAAAGATGTTGATGATGATGATGATGGTTGTGATAAAATACTTATCAAATCCTTTCTACATGCTAGGTATTTTCCCAAGTGTTTTTATTTATTTACTCCTCATGGTGAACCAATTTGGGAGAGACTATTACCATTTCCATTTTACAGATGAAGAAACTGAGTCAGAGTAGTTAAGCAACTTGCCCAAGATCACAGAACTAATAAGCAATCCTAAATGTGAGTAAATCTTATTGATTGATATTAATATAATGAATATATAATTGACTAATGTGATGAATTAAGTAAGTACTTACCTCCTTTGTATCTGGATATCTATGTCTACATCTATCTCTACTAACTGACTAATAATCTGAAACATGTTGGATAAATCAAATGAAAAATAAAACACTTTTCTTCCATTGAAGCAAATATAGTTTTGTTAGAAAAATGCACTTACACATAATATAACCTGATTCTACATTTAAGTGTTTTTTTTTTAATATAGCAGTTAAAGGGAATAAGAGATCAGAGATTATTCGGGGAGATCACTGTAGCCTGGAATGATTATTAATTACTGATTTTATCCCTTCTTCTTTGTTTAGAAGATGGGATAAAATAAAAAAGTGTAGGATAGGTAATAAGAATAAAAGAATTTTCTAGGTTGATAGACAAGTGAGGAAAGATGTGGATTATAATTACTGTATATGTAGTTTCAGTACAGAGATAGATGTGAAATTTTAGGGTTTGGTGTGGGCAACTGAAAAGTTGGATTGGAATATCATTTTTGGAGGTTGTCTTATCTCAGGCTGCTATTAACAAAATGTCATAGAGTGAGTGGCTTAACCAACAAACATTTATTTCTCATAGTTGTAGATGATGGAAAATCCAATAATAGCTGGTGTATTTCATATCTGGTGAGAGTCTGCTTCCTGGCTTGAGGATGGCCATCTTCTCATTGTATCCTCACATGGCAGATGGCAGAGAGAGAAGCAAGCTCTCTTATATCTTTTTTTTTTTTTTTTTATAAGGGCACTAATCCTATGGTGAGGGCTCCACCCTTGTGACCCAATTACTTCCCAAAGGGCGCATCTCTAAATATTACTACTCTGGAGACTCAGGTTTCAACATAAATTCGGGGGGAGGGGCACAAGCATGCAGTCCATAAAAGAGGGCCTTGAATACAGAGTATAGACTCTGTGTTCTACTTTGAAATTCAATGTGCATGTTTTTGAGAAAACAAAGTAGTAGATGGGAGTAGTCTGATAACAGTAGTGCTATAGCAGGATTAATGTGCTGTTGGGTATAAGACAAATCAGTACAGGGATTGAGTAGACCCTGAACTAAGGAACTCTGTGAGGAAGGTTCTGGAATAATTCAGGAATGGGCTAATGAACACCCAAATTAGAGTCGTGGCAATGGGAATAAAAATTAGGGGGAGAGAGAGAATCAGGAGTACATTTTATAGCTGGATTCAGTCACTTGAGTTTGGCCACAGGTGAAAACCCTCATAGTGAATTTCTGCTGAATAATTTCTGAAGCGCAAAAACCACTTTGTAATGTGGGAGTAAAATATGATGTCTGCTGGCTGAAGATTGTTCACTTTGTTGCAACTGTAAATCACTGTACAAATATCTTACAACAGGAAACTTGGGTGTCAGAGACAAAATATGCAAAAGTGAGACAGAGGAGACTTGGTACTCTTAAAAAAATAAATGTGAACAATTTAATAGTAATAGAATTAGACACAAATATGTTAACTGGAAGTCCAACAATTCACCTGCATGGATCATCTTCTTTGCTCCTGTCTAATTATGCTGCTACAGACTAATCACTTTGAAAAACCAACCAAAACATTTGCATATCTCAGAGACATATTTCTCAATTTTATGGATTTTATATGTGAAATTATTTTAAACATTAGTGGCAAATTACTGTAATTAGAATACTATTCTCCCATAAGTTTTCACTGCAAAAAATTTTGGGAGTGTCATAACCATTCAATTTTACCTGATATGAATATCATAGGACAGTGGGAGGTAGCAAACTTTTCCAGGGGAAGTATCTTTGTAGCCTGAAATTCAGCAAATGCTAAAATGCTTTGGTGTCAAAGTGGGTGCTACATATTTTTTACTATAATATATAATTAATGTCTTAACTGTCATTGGAAGCAGGAACTTATTTTGCCCCTTAGACTAGATTAGAACCTAAAGCAACTTAATTTCTGAATAGTTTTATGCTGAAAATTAAAAGATGATATTTTTCATATGGCATAAAGTAATAGGAAAGAGGATAGTGATGTGCGCTAAGTCTGTGGACCCAAGGATGTCCTCAGCATTATATAATTTATATGTCCATGCATGGTTTCCCTTCATGAATAGCTCTGGAGGGTTACCATAGCTGGCTTGGGGGGCTGGTGAAGAATAAAAAGAGAGGAGGATCTTCTCCATGATGTGTCCTGCAGAAGAGCTGAAAGGTGAAGAGGTGAAGGGCTAGTCCTTGTGTCTCAGTGTGAACTTCCCTCTCAACTCCAGCATTCTTGAGAGTTACAGCATAGCTGGCTCACATCCTCTTCTCCCGTTCACCTCCTCTTTGGGGTTGGAGGATGAGGCCAAGGATTTTTTTTTTTTCACTTTCAGACTCTCTCTGAGCTCTTAGGAAGACAGCTGAGAGGCAGGAATCAAGCCACCTTAAAGCTGGGCTGGGAAGGACACCAAACCTGGCTTTGGTGTCTTCTCATCTCTCATTCATTGCATTTCTATCATGCTCTGGTTTGTCTTCTTTCCAGTTTTTGCAGACTGAATTGTGTACCCATCAAATTCATATATTGAAATCTTAACTCTCAGTACCTCAAAATATGACTATAGAGATAGACCTTTTAAGAAGTGTTTAAATTAAAATGTGGCCATTAGAGTGGGCCTTAATAGAATTTAACTTGTGTCCATATAAGAAGAGAAAATTTGGACACATGAGAAGAAACACAAGGGGCTTATGTACCCAGGAATTTGAAGAGGCAGCAAGCCTCTTCAAGCCATCTTGAAGCCAAGAAGAGAGGCAAGCCAAGAAGAGAGGCCTCAAAGGAAACCAATCTGGTTGGCACTTTGATTTTAGACTTCCAGTCCCGAGAGCTGTGAGAAAATTAATTTCTATTGTTCAAGAGATCCAATGTGTGATATTTTGTCATGGCAGCCCAAGCAAAGTGATATACCATTGTTCTCCTAAACCTCAAGGTCCTCCTATGACTGCTTCATCTCAGCCACCATTATCCTCCCACCTACTCATGGGTCATATTTCTGCTGGATATAAAGAGTTATCTCATTAAGTAATTCAGAGTAAGATAACCAAATCATAGAATTTTATCATGGCCAAGTTGCCCAGGAACATACATCTTATAAATAGCTGACCTAGGATGAGCACCTGGATTTTTCTAATCTTGGTGCTAAGCAGTGTTCAGCACACACTCTCCTTCTTGTGACAAATCATCAGAGAATTGTGAATATGGGCTAGATTGTTTGGATTTTCATGATACTCTTTTGACTTAACCTACCCTTTGGTATTTGCCATCAGACTACGTCCAGCAACTCATTGAACTCACCGTTGTATTTATTGTAGGAGTGTCATATGACATAGTCATTCTCAGTATCCCATAATGTCTCCTTGAAGAGGACCACCAAATGAACTTGAAAGATCTTGTGGATTGCACTTTGGGGCCCCTAGCTTTTACTCTAGCTTCCTTTCTTTTCCCAAGCATCTTCTCTTAAACTTAATATGTCATTTATTTGTTTACTTATATGTTTTTAAAGTAATATATAGTTTATTAATTTAGAAATACTGATTTATTTGACTCATGTTTTAAGATTAGTTCAAATTACTCACATGCATCTTTGCCATCAGTGTCTTTATAATCAACAGGCAATTTTCCAAAAAAGCCCAAAGTGTGAACAATTTTCCAAATAGTCCAAAGAACTCTAAATCTAGTTCTTACCACAGTACCAAACCTTTCTCAGTCCACAGATTTGTCAACATTAGGTGAAGGATGCCACATCTTCTCAAGATCAACATAACATTAATTTATATCCACTTAAAACCTATAGACATATTGGTGTGGGTAGCAGAGATGAAATATCCAGTAATTATATGTAAGATCAGCATATGAAAGTTCTTAAGTATAGAGCCCTGAACTTTCATAACTCAGTGTCACTAGTTACCCTTGTGGCAGGTGTATATGCTGTCCCTCCACTTTCATAGTGCTTGAAGGTTACAGGCTTGTACCAGATCCAATTCATAGTCAAAGTCTAGCAACTACTTAGAAAAGCAAAGTCACCTATTCCCACAATTGAAAGATGGATTGTTACAGACACCATCTGTGAGTCCTTATACCACTATTCCAAGAAATATGTGTGGGCATGTTGAGTATATTTTTTTAAAAAAGATTTTATTTTTTACTGAGAGGGATAGGGAAAATGGGGGAGGAGCAGAGGGCGAGGGATAAGCAGGTTCAGTGCTGAGCGAGGAGCCTGATGTGGGGTGGGATCCTAGGACCCTGAGATCCCGACCTGAGCAGAAACTAACAGTTGGACCCTTACCTGTTTGAGCCACCCAGGCACCCCCTGTTGAAAGTTTAGCTATGATGGATTGGGTAATTTTATTTATTTTTTATTTTTTTAAAGATTTTATTTATTTATTTGACAGACAGAGATCACAAGTAGGTAGAGAGGCAGGCAGAGTGGGGTGGGGGGAGCAGGCTCCCCACTGAGCAGAGAGTCCAATGAAGGACTTGATCCCAGGACCCTGAAATCCGAAGGCAGAGGCTTAACCCACTGAGCCACCCAGGTGCCCTGGATTGGGTAATTTTAAATAGAATCTTTTTGTTTTATTATCTAATTCTATAATAAATGTAAGCAACTTGCAAAAAGATACCTCTCATTAGTTTCCACTTTATTATGTCAAAGCAGTGGAGTGTAATGGTGTTCAGTTTAGGTCTTAGGCTGCTGAAGATTTGACAATGTCATCTTCACTTCTATCTAAAATTTTTGAGATAAGTACTTACTAATTCCATGTATGATGTTATTGAAAAATTCATCTTACGCTACCAATATTCACATCATATTAGGAAGTTGGTGCTCTTTTATGTTTTATTGTTGTATATTTATAATTTCCATAAGTAACCACTTGTTATATTTCTCTTTTAAAAAAATTTATCTATTTATGCAAGTCTCTTTTTTCTAATGTTAGTTAGTCACCATACAGTACATCATTAGTTTTTAATGTAATGTTCCAAGATTCGTTGTTTGCATATAACACCCAGTGCTCCATGCAATACATACCCTCCTTAATACCCATCACCGGGTCAACCCTTTGCCCCCACCTCCCTCACCTCTGAAACCCTCAGTTTGTTTTTCAGAGTCCATAGTCTCTATATTGCTCTTTTTTTTTTTTAAAGATTTTATTTATTTATTTGACAGAGAGATCACAAATAGGCAGAGAGGCAGGCAGAGAGAGAGAGGGGGAAGCAGGCTCCCTGCTGAGCAGAGAGCCCGATGCGGGGCTCCATCCCAGGACCCCGAGATCATGACCTGAGCTGAAGGCAGAGGCTTAACCCACTGAGCCACCCAGGTGCCCCTCTATATTGCTCTTTTAAAACACTTTTTTTTTCACTGTCTTTAATCAGGTATTTATTCAAAATTAGCTGTCCAAAATGATTTGACTTCTATGGAATAAACAAATGTAAGTTTTTAGGCAGCAGGCTTCTTGTCTTCCATGGTAGGTTTCTTTTTTGCAGGCTTCTTGTCAGCGGCTGGTTTCTTGGTAACTGCAGCCTTTTTTCCCACCAAAGGTTTCTTCTGCTTGTTCACACCAGCAGCCGTCTTCCTTGTCTTCCGTACCACAGGCTTCTTGCCTAGAAACCCCTTCTGATCAGATTTGGCTTCTAATGCTGCCACTGTCTTATCCATCTGGAGTTTGTGATTCTTTGTCTGGCAAAGAATGGAATTCTGGCACACGATCTTTGCATATGGGTTTAGCTTCCGCATGATTCTCATGTTCTTCAGTGGATTCTTCTTCAGGTCCCTGCGATGAATCTTCTTGGGCGGTGCTCAGAGGGTTCTTTGGATCCCTGGACTTTTCAAGATTCTGGTAAGGTCTGTGTTAATACCTTATGTGTGGGAAAGTTGTAGTTACTCTTTAAGGAGGCAGTCTTATGCCGAGTGGAAAGCACTTTCAGTCCAAATGTAGAAATGTCCCACTTTCCCACTAGGAGCAAGTTTCAAAATGTTCAGTTTGCTTGCATTAAGTCAAGTAATGCCTGGGATGTTTCTGAAGGCCTTGATGATACCATTGTCTTCATTGTAGATGATGCAGGGTCGCCTGCACTGGACAGAATGATGGTTTCTCATTTTGCCCTTGACAGCTCTCATTTGCTGAGAGGTGTAGACCTTTTTGATATAATTCCAGGCTTTAAGTTCCTTTCAAAACAAAACAACCTCCTTGGTATTCTTGTAGCCTTCGCCTTTGTCATTCATTATGATGACCATTAGACATGACCGGCACTGGTAAGGCTGAGGCAGCCAGGGCAGAGTGGATGGCATATGGATTCTGGTTATGTTCACTCTATGATGCCAACAGCACCGGGTTTTGGTGGTACAGACATGCTATCCCCATGACACATATTTCCAAAAGCACCCTGGCGGAAATGGTGAGTCCCACTGACTCAAACTCTGGGAATTCAAGCCACCGATCTGCCAGTGCCCCAAGACTCAACACTGATTTGATGAACTGCTAATTCACTGACAGCGTATGGCTGGCTGTTGTTTTTGCACAAGTTGGTGTGAACAAAGTTCATAATATCAGGTCAAATGGGAGCCTTAAACACAGCAGGCAAAGTAACATTTTTGTCAGATTATTCCCTCTTTTCAGAGTACACAGATGTCAATGGACGAGCACACATCATCAAGGGGAGAAGAGAGGGCGATGCTCCTCAAAACATTTTTAGCAAAGTTATACAAATACTGATTTCAAAGAGACAAACAGTTCTTATAAAATTTGTTGCAAAAACCATCAGTCTACTTTATCCCATACTTTCATTTTTGGAGGATTATTTTGGGATGTATTTCTGTGTCTCTAAATAACATGCTTTATTGCTGCTTCTTGGTTTGTTGATTTCAGCAGGACCTATTGACTTTCCACTACAGAATTTTCAGATTGAGCTGAATTTCATCACTCCCAGTCTCCACTGCACAAGTGCCATGTCCCAGCCCACATCCTCTTGATCTTCTTGATAGGGCTCAAAACAATTGACAGTGAGCTATGTAGTGAATCTTGATCATTTTGCTTTCCTTGCATAGTTTTATATTTTCCCTAAAGGTCATACAATTATCCTCTCAAGATGTTGAAATACATCAGGTGTTCTGCCAGTTTTGTCTTGTGAAGAAATCTCTTCCTGAATAACTTTCTACCCTACTCTAATCTGGATTGTTTTCCTTCTTTGCTGAGGCACAGCTGAAGGCACAGTCCTCACCATCACCTGGGAATTCTTTTGGTCTCTCTAGAGGGTATGCAATTTTTCCTTAATATATCTTCCTCTTTCTTGACTTACATCTTCATTTTAGTGAAGTTCATTCTCGTATAGATTCCTGAGAAAGAGGAGGAGTGGAAGGTAAACTTTAAACATCCCGCATGTCCAAATTGGTCTTTACCTTTACTTTCAATTTTTAGTCTGGCTGGATATACTTTATAGATCTTCCTCAGTTTAATAATGGATATGACTTGATAAATCCATTGGAAGTTGAAAATACTGTAATTGAAAGGCATTTAAGGGGCATCTGGGTGGCTCAGTGAGTTAAACATCTGCCTTTGGCTCAGGTCATTGCCTCAGGATTCTGGGGTGGAGCCCCAAGTCCGGCTTCCTGACCAAAGGGGAATCTGCTTCTCCCTCTCTCCCTGCTCCTCCCTCTTGCGCATACTCTCTCTTTCAAATAAATAAGTAATCTTTAAAAAAAAGAGCATTTAGTACAATAACCTACTTAACATCATAGTTTACCCTAGCCTGCCTTAAACATGTTCAGAACATATTAGCCCACAGTTGTACAAAATCATCTAACACAAAGCCTATTTTATGATAAAGCGTTGACTATCTCATGTAATTTATTGAATAGTGTATTGGAAGTGAAAAGCAGAACGGTTGTGTGGGTACAGAATTGCTGTAAGCATATGGTTGTTCAGTTTCCTGATGGTGTGGCTGACTGGGAACTTTGGCTCACCACTGTTGCTCAGCCTCACGAGAGAGCATCGTATCACTGTTGCTAGCCTGGGAAAAGATCAGCATTCAGAATTTGAAATACTGTTTCTACTTAATGTGTATTGCTTTCGTACCACCTTGAAGTTGAAAAGTCATTCATGCAGGGTCCATAAATACACCTCTGCCTTCAGTATTTTAAAGTTATTGCTATATATCTTTAAGGTTCCTATGATGATATTGTTTGAATGTGACCTGCTTTTTACTGTTCTCCTGGTCACCAGGTTCCTGAAATTTCAAAATATATTTTAGTGTAATATATATATATATATTACACTATATATATATAGTGTAATATATTTTAATCCAGTGTTCTGAGTTTTTTCTTAAAGATTTTATTTATTGTGCTTGAGAGAGACAGAGAGAGACAATAGGGGGAGCGGCAGAGGGAGAGGGAAAGAATCTCAAGCAGGCTCCGTGCTGAGCACAGAACCCAATGGGGGGCTTGATCTCAAGACCCTGAGATCATGACATGAGCCAAAACCAAGAGTTAGACACTTAACCTACTGAGCCACCCAGGCTCCCCTGTTCTAAGCTTTTTCTATCTGAAAGAGCATGTCCTTCAATTCTGGGGACAATTTCTTGAGAAATCTTTCAATGATTTTTCTCTCTTCATTTTCTATGTTCCTTTTTCTATAATTTCTGTTATTTAGATATTAAACTTCCTGAATTAGTTAGTGATTCTTATCACTTCTTTCCAAATTCTTCTTCTCTTAATCTGTCTGCTCTTCTTTTTGAGCAATTGAATTAATTTTAGCTTTCAACACTTCTACAGAGTTTACACTCAGTTAATCATCTGTTTAACTTTAAAGAGGTCTCTTTTTTCTTTTTTCCTTTTTTTTTTTTGTTTTTGGAATTCTCCTGATAGTGCCTTTTATGTCTTTATGGATGCAATAGATTATTCATATCCTGAGTATATTAATGATTTTTACATTTTCTTCTCTTTGTGTAAGTCTTTGTTTCCCCCAAGTTATTATATTTTTCTTTAGAGGCTTTACTCAGATGTTGGGTTTTTTAAAATTTTTTTTACTGTATTTATTTATTTTAGAGAGACAGAGTATGTGTGCATGCAAGTGGCGGGGGCAGAGAGAGAAGGAGAGAGAGTATCTCAAGCAGACTCCATGCTGAAAGCAGAACCCAATGCGGGGCTTGATCTCACAACCCTAATATCATGACCTGAGACAATATCAAGAGTCAGTCGTTTAGGGACACTAGGGTGGCTCAATCAGTTAAGCATCTACCTTCAGCTCAGGTCAAGAACTCAGGATCCTGGGATCAAGTCCCACATCAGGCTCCCTGCTTAGTGGGGAGTCTGCTTCTCCCTCTCCCTCTACCTCTCTCCTCTGCTCATACTTTCTTGCTCTTGCTCTCTCTCTTTCTCAAATAAATAAATAAAATATTTGAAAAAAAAAAGGGAGTCAGTTGCTTCACCAACTGAGCCACTCAGGTGCCTGGGTTTTTTCTTTCTTTCTTTTTTTTAAAAATTGTACTATAGTTAACATACATTGTTAAATTAGTTTTTTATGTACAATAAAATGATTCAACATTTTTATACATTACTCAGTGCTCATCATAATAAAGGTACTCTTAATCGTCTTTATCTATTTCATCCATCCCCTCACCCACCTCTCTGACAACCAGCTCTTTATTCTCCATACTTAAGAGTCTGTTTTGTTTTTGGCTTTTTTTTCCCCCGTTTGTTCATTTGTTTGTTTCTTAAATTTCACATATGAGTGAAATCATATTGTATTTGCCTTTCTCTGACTGACTTATTTTATTTACTATTGTATCTTCTAGATCTATCCTTGTTGTTCCAACTGGCAAGATCTCATTCTTTTTATGGCTGAGAAATATTCCATTGTGTATAAATACCACACCTTCATTATCCATTCATTTATGGATAAATACTTGGGTTGTTCCCATATTTTGGCTATTGTAAATAATGCTGCAATAATTATAGCAGTGCATCTATCTTTTCAAATTAGAGTTTTCATTTTTGGGGGGAGTAAATACCCAGTAGTAGAATTACTGAATCATATGGTAATTCTATTTTTTTTTAAGATTTTATTTATTTGACAGAGAGAGCAAGAGAGAGAATATAAGCACAGGGAGTGGGAGAAGGGGAAGCAGGCTCCCCACTGAGCAAGAAGTCTGGTGCAGGACTCTGATCCCAGGACCCTAGGATCATGACCTGAGCTGAAGGCAGACGCTTAATGACGGAGCCACCTAGGTGCCCCTGATAGTTCTATTTTTAATTTTTTTGAGGACCCTCCATACCATTTTCCACAGTAACTGTTCCAATTTGCATTCCTACCAACAGTACCTGAGGATTCTTTTTTCCTCCATATCCTTGCCAACACTTAGTATTTGTCCTTTTGATTCTAGCCACTCTGACAGGTATGAGGTGAGACCTTACTGTGGTTCTGACACGCATTTCCTTGGTGATGGGTGATGTTAACATCTGTCTATGTCTGTTGGCTGTCTATATGTCTTGTTTGTGAAGTTTCTGTTTTTGTCCTCTGCCCATTTTAATCAGATTATTTGTGCTTTTTGGTCTGAGGATGGAGTTAGGGCTTGTGTACCATGATTTTACTGAAGGGGGATATGGCTGGGGTTTTTTTTTTGGTTTTTTTTTTTTGGCTCAGCCTCAGATTTTCGTATCTTCCAGATTTTTCCTCTTAACGAGTCAGATTCTATGAAGAAGACTCTTCAGACCTTATGCATAGTGGTAGAAGGTCTAGCAACTGCTGTTCTATTGAATAAATAAGATTTATTGTTGGCACTCTCCCCTACTGATTTTGGATTCCATTTACCAGGTAGTTTGTGTCATTATCACTAGCCCATCTCTTCCAAAATTTTGCTGCTATAACTTCCATCTTCTGTTCTTATGCCTTAAAGACTCTATTCCATTACTTAAGTAGAGTGTGGGGAGAAAGCAAAGGTAGATTTGTGTGCTAATTCTCCAGCCTAATACCAGGAGTGTCAACATTTATTTATCTATTGTCCTCTTATTATACCGTGCATATTTCTGTATGATACCTGAATATTTTTAAAAGCAGGAAAAAAGGATAAAACAAGTGACTACCTTGATTAGAATTCTACATTATGTAATCTTTTTGCTTACTGCTATGTTATGAAAATACAAAGTGTTATTAATTTAATTCTTTGAAATTCATCTTATTTCCAGGTTCTTGAAGTGCACACCCATATCTCCTTCTATGCATCCCCAATGGCAACTTTTCCTACTTCATTATTCATCCTAGAGCTGACTTTCCTAAAATATGTGTCTGTGTGCTCAATGGCTTCTCATTATTTTTAGTCAGGCAAATTGACTTTCCTCCTGGAAGAAATCCAGGGAGTAGAGCCTCAAAGTGTACTCTAGATTTGTCTGTGCCAAAAATGTTTCACTTTGAGATATTAGTTGTTCTGAAACTGTAGGAACTAGGTTATATTAGAAAATGACAATACTGGGGCGCCTGGGTGGCTCAGTGGGTTAAAGCCTCTGCCTTTGGCTCTGGTCATGATCCCAGGGTCGTGGGATCGAGCCCTGCATTGGGCTCTCTGCTCAGCAGGGAGCCTGCTTCCTCCTCTCTCTCTCTGCCTGCCTCTCTGCTTACTTGTGTTCTGTCTGTCAAATAAATAAATAAAATATTTTAAAAAAAAGAAAATGACAAGACTTTAATAGATTTTTAAAAAGTGCTTCAAAAGTGTGTTTTCACTAGCAACCAGAGAGATCTGATCATTCTCTTTGCATTCCATGTACAGAGGTGATATGTGAAGGTTTTAAATGAATGACACATGTCATCTGTGCAGTGAGGTGTGTATTGTGCTGAGGTGTCTCAGGGTTGATCAGGGTTTAGGAAACTTCTTAGAAATGTTCTATATTCAAGGGAAAAAATATTTCTTGGGAGTTAATCTCAAGTCATGCTGATCCTCTTGTGGTTTGGTTTGATCTGAGATAATGTATTAAAAAGACATTTTTTAAGCAGAAAGCACCACATAATCCTTGTTATTTTCTTACAATTCTTATTTTCCATGCTGAACTTTGAAACATGTTCTTTCTTTTATCCACATTACTTCAGAAGCCTTTATTTGTAAAACGGAATGAGAAACTATTTTAGTTTCAGAGTCCAATCAATTCTCTAAAAGTCAATTTTTAAGATACTGTGTGGTCCAGACTCTGTTGGCATTTGCATAAATGTAGACATGGATGAGTAAGAAAAGGCAGGAAACAAGCATCTGGGCTTTCAGACCTCCCCTCATCTGAAATGCGAATTTTTGGATGAAATAAGCTTAGTAGGCAAATTTTTATATACAAGCATAAAATAATGAATCAAGATGAATTGTAAGCATTTAGGATTTTGTTAAATTCATCTGGGGAGCAACCACTTGGATAAAGGATCACCACCAGTGGGTGTCCTGAAGGGATGAAATGACTTTAACATCCTATAAATCAGAATGTCAGAGCAAGATGGCGGAGAAGTAGCAGCTGAGACGACATCAGGTAGCAGGAGATCAGCTAGATAGCTTATCAAAACATTGCGAACACCTACAAATCCAACGGGAGATCGAAGAGAGGAAGAACAGCAATTCTGGAAACAGGAAATCGACCACTTTCTGAAAGGTAGGACCGGCGGAGAAGTGAATCGAAAGCGACGGG
>PISX010021275.1:0-34000 GCA_004024625.1 Mellivora capensis
TGAAATGTTCTGAATATATCTGTGATGTCCATCTGGTCCAGTGTGTCATTTAAGGCCTTTATATCCTTGTTGATCTTTTGCTTGGATGATCTGTCCATTTCAGTAAGGGGCGTGTTAAAGTCCCCTACTATTATTGTATTGTTGTTGATGTGTTTCTTTGATTTTGTTATTAATTGGTTTATATAGTTGGCTGCTCCCAAGTTAAGGGCATAGATATTTAAAATTGTTAGATCTTCTTGTTGGAGGGACCCTTTGAGTATGATATAGTGTCCTCCTCATCTCTTATTATAGTCTTTGGCTTAAAATATAATTGATCTGATATAAGGATTGCCACCCCAGCTTTCTTCTTATGTTCATTAGCATGGTAAATTGTTTTCCACCCCCTCACTTTAAATTTGGAGGTGTCTTTGGGTCTAAAATGAGTTTCTTGTAGGCAACATATTGATGGGTTTTGTTTTTTTATCCATTCTGATACCCTGTGTGCTTTGATTGGGACATTTAGCCCATTATCATTCAGGGTAACTATTGAGAGATATGAATTTAGTGTCATTGTATTGCCTGTAAGGTGACTGTTGCTATATATTGTCTCTGTTCCTTTCTGATCTACTATTTTTAGGCTCTCCCTTTGCTTAGAGGACCCCTTTCAATATTTCCTGTAGAGCTGGTTTGGTGTTTGCAAATTCTTTCAGTTTTTGTTTGTCCTGGAAGATTTTTATCTCCTTCTATTTTCAATGATAGCCTAGCCAGATATAGTATTCTTGGCTGCATGTTTTTCTCATTCAGTGCTCTGAATATATCATGCCAGGTCTTTCTGGCCTTCCAGGTCTCTGTGGATAAGTCTGCTGCCAATCTAATATTTTTACCATTGTATGTTACAGACTTCTTTTCCCGGGCTGCTTTCAGGATTTTCTCTTTGTCGCTAAGACTTGTAAATTTTATTATTAGGTGACGAGGTGTGGACCTATTCTTGTTGATTCTGAGGGGGGTTCTCTGCACCTCCTGGATTTTGATGCTTGTTCCCTTTGACATATTAGGGAAATTCTCTACAATAATTCTCTCCAATATACTTTCTTCTCCCCTCTCTCTTTCTTCTTCTTCTGGAATCCCAATTATTCTAATGTTTTTTCGTCTTATGGTGTCACATATCTCTCAAATTCTCCCCTCGTGGTCCAGTAGCTGTTTGTCCCTCTTTTGCTCAGCTTCTTTATTCTCTGTCATTTGGTCTTCTGTATCACTAATTCTTTCTTCTGCCTCATTTATCCTAGCAGTAAGAGCCTCCATTTTTTATTGCACCTCACTAATAGCTTTTTTAATTTCAACTTCGTTAGATTTTAGTTCTTTTATTTCTCCAGAAAGGGCTTTTATATCTCCAGAGAGTGTTTCTCTAATATCTTCCATGCCTTTTTTGAGCCCGGCTAGAACCTTGAGAATCGTTATTCTGAACTCTAGATCTGTCATATTACCAATGTCTGTATTGATTAGGTCCCTAGCCTTTGGTGCTGTCTCTTGTTCTTTTTTTTGGTGGTGAGTTTTTCCGCCTTGTCATTTTTTCCAGATAAGAGTATATGAAGGAGCAAATAAAATACTAAAAGGGTGGCAAAGACCCCAGGAAAATGTCCTTTAAGCAAATCAGAAGAGCCCCCAAAATCGTGGGGGTGGGGGAGAAAGGGGATAAAAAGAAGTTCAGAAAAAAAAAATTTTAAAAATGAAAACAAATAAAGAAAAAATATAAAAAGGACAAAATATATATATATTAGCCTGGTGACTAGAACAGGGTCACCCACTTAATTGTGGGGTATTTTTGTCTCTTAGAAGAAAGTACCTCCCAAAATTTTAAAGAATAAAAAATGTATATAAGACTAAACACGGTGAAGGGATGGAATATGCCTATAAAGATGTAAAACAATTTTTTTTTAATTTCTAAAAAAAAGGAGTTGATTAAGCTGATTGGGAGACTAAAGAAAAAGAAAGTGGAGAGAATTTGCTCAGGCTGGAGACTAGAACAAGCCTGGAGCTAGATTTAGGGTGTCTTTTGATCCACTAGAGGAAGTTGTACCCCAAATTTTTTAGAATAAAAAACCCTCATGTGAATACAAAAAGTAAAGTTAAATACTATGAGGGATAAAATATGGCTATAATAATGAAGGTTCAAAAAAGATTATTTTTTTCGAAAAGGTATTGTTAAGATAAGCTAGTTAAAAAATGTTAAAAATGAAAAGGGTAAAAGTTAAAAAAAATTTAGCAGAAAAAGAGAAAAAGAAAAAAAATAAAATTAAAGAAAAAATTGAATTAACTGCAAGACTAAAGAATCATGGGGAGAAAGCCATGAATTCCGCGCTTTGCTTTCTCCTCCTCTGGAGTTCTGCTGCTCTCCTTGTTAAGTGAACTTGGTCTTGGCTGGATTTCTTTTGATCTTCTGGGGGAGAGGGCCTGTTGTAGTGATTCTCAAGTGTCTTTGCCTGAGGTAGAGCTGCACCACCCTTACCAGGGACGGGCTAAGTAATCTGCTTGGTTTCGCTTTTGGGAGCTTTTGTTCCCTGAACACTTTCCGTAGAGTTCCGGAGGACGGGAATGAATATGGCGGCCTCCCAATCTCCGGCCCAGAGGAGCCGAGATTTCGGGGCCCCACTCCTCATTGCGCCCTCAGAGAAAAGCCCCGGCCACTCCCGTCTCCCTCGCCTCTGGCTGCGCTCTGAGCTCACCCAGCCTGCGACTGGTTCAAGGTAACCCCGAGCTGAGAGCTCACTCCTCAGCTCTGTCTCTGTAGCCGGCTTCCCCGCTCTGATACCTGCGAGCTCTGTGACACTCAGACACCCCTGATCCTTCTGTGACCCTGCAGGACCTGGGGCCACGCTGACCCTGCGTGGGCTTCACCCCGGTTTAGCCTCTGGAGCGATGTCCCCCAGTGGTGCAGACTTTTAAAAGTCCCGATTTAGTGCTCTGTTGCTCCGCCGCTTGCCGGGAGCCGGTCCCTCCCCAGCCGTCTATCCTCCCGTCGCTTTCAATTCACTTCTCCACCAGTCCTACCTTCCAGAAAGTGGCCGATTTTCTGTTTCCAGAATTGCTGTTCTTCCTCTCTTCCATCTCCTGTTGGATTTGTAGGTGTTCGCAATGGTTTGACAAGCTATCTAGCTGACCTCCTGCTACCTAATGTAGTCTCAGCCTGCTACTTCTCCGCCATCTTGACTCCCTCCCCACTTATTCTGTCTTTTGAATGTTTCAGGTAAGAGGATGGGTCTGACTCCTGTTACTCCATCTGGACCAGAAATGGAAGTTAGACTTTTTTAAAAACAAATTTTTTAATGAAGAAAAATAGAAAAATAATAAATAAGAATAAAAATCTCATTGAAAGAGATGTTTTCTTGAAGTTATCATTATAAGTGAAATACACTTCAATGTGAACAATTCCTGCAGAAAACCTTGAACTTATGATACTTCTCAAAATCACTTAAGATCTATTAGACTAATACAAAGGTATATGCCCAGTACTATGTGCTGTTTCTCTTAAAATGGATGGTCAATTCCTTTTTGGGAATATAGCTGTGTTCATATAACCAATGAAGCAGTTATGTTCATACCTGAATTGACTCAAATTTGAGAAGAACGAAATTTTTCAGAGAAAGAAGAAAATTTGCTTGAGCAGTCAATCAACTTAATGCAAGACTAAGATGATATTTTTTTCTCTTTTTTTTTAGGGGAGTGGTTATTGAGGAGCTAAAAATGATACTGGATTTACTTAAGAATAAAAAGCTTGTGGGATACTGCTAAATGTTGCTACAAAGAAGTTAAATGAACTTTGTTGAGTTTGGTTGATTCAAACATTTTAGGCACCAAAAAAAGAAAAAAAGAAATAAGAAAGGAAAAAAAATTGCATTTTTGCAACTCAACTTAAATATGAATATATATGCAGAAAATATTTAGTTTTTAAAATATGCATTCAGAATTTATTTAAAAAACTGCAAATGGATTAATTGGTAATTTATTAGAATTTTTTTTTTTTAGATTTTTAGTGGATATCTTTGTGTTCGTTTCAATCTCTTAATATAAGTTCCCAGGTAGAAATTATAATTTCTTTAACTTTGTGTTAAAAATAATTATTAGAATTAAATTCACCTTTTCCTGTTAAAAATAAACAAATAAATCTTTTAATATATTTCACCTAAAATAAACTTAAATGATGAGTTTGATAATATATATATCTCATTTTTAAGTGTCCACATAGCATTTTTTTAATGTTTTCTAATTTTTTAATTGAGAATTCAAAGAGAATCTCAGAAAGAATGACAAAAGCAAGCTTTCAGAAAAATTTCCATTTTTAGAGAATAATAAGCAGTATCAAGTCTATTTCTATGAACATATTCTATGCCAGACAACACCTGTAAAGAAGGCATACAAGAAGCATTAAGTATCTGGAAATGGGAAGATTATTTTCACTGATGGGCAGTTGAAATGCACCAGGAAGACAGAAGAGTGATGGAATGGTATTTCTGTATTTGTTTTGACAAACCTCTGACAGAACCATTCTCTTCCTTGAAAGACAAACATAATCTTTGAAATATGTTTGGAAACTCCTTGCACTTTAGCTTGTTTCTTTCAAAGCTGCCTTTGATCACAAGCCAAACCCAGCTGAATGAAAAACAATGTCTATTGTTCCTTGTTTATCATAGCTAACCTAGCTACTTTATCTTTAATTGCTGGATTTTGATTTATATTGGAATGAACATTAATGGAGGCTTTAAACAGCCTTATATAGCTTACTCGTTATGTTTTGAATCTTACTATCCATTTATTAGCACTACAATAAATATTGTTTTTATTAAGAATAAGAATGCAAATGTCCTTATCCTATTAAATTTCAATTTTTCTATAACGAAAACAATGTCCCAAGTACAATCATGTTATATCCATAAGCCTTCATATCACCATGTTAAATGGGTCAAACTCCCATGCTCTTATAATTCCTCCACAGGTTTTCAGTTACATTTGGCAAATAGCACAGTACATTGTCTTCTAGCAATTGTTTGCAGCATAAAAGGAATTCTGAATGCACATCTAATGAAATCCATGTATTAGTATTATTGCCATTTCTATAGAGTAAGAGTACCAAATTTACTCTAAATTTTTTATTCAGCAGAAAGAACATTATGAAATAGTTTCAGGGACATGATTCATGTATGCTAGCAGTATTAATTCAGGATGGGAAAGTAATTGCATCTCCTATCTCAATATTAATATTTTGTGATTTGTGTTCATAGCTAGCCTAGAGAAATCACAATGTACTACCACCATATCTGTAGAGCTCTACTATCTCTAAAAATAAAAACTAACCCAAAGACTTTATGCAAAGCTATATGGGAATATATATATATATACACATATGTATATATATATGTATATATATATATATTCTAATCATGGTTTTTATTTTCTCTGTTGAAGTCAAATTTAAATTACCTAGCAGCCAAACAATATGAATGAATAATTATCTTTAAGCATGTCAGACATTATTAGATACTTTGCATTATTAGATACTTTGACTTTATTATAATTTTAGTTATCACCGACCCTATATAAATACAACAACACACCAAGTAAAGATACTTTAAAAATTATAATCTTAAATTATATATATACTATATATATATATATAATACGTAGCCAAATATATATATTTTTTCAGCTACCAAGCAAATTCAAGAATTACAGTTTTCCACAGTTTTAAAAACTGCTATAAATAAGAACCATGAGTACCCCTGGAAAACACAAAACAAAACAAAAAAAAAGAAAACCCACCTGAGACCTTTACTCTACAACAATATAGTTTATAGCAAATCTGAGTTTTAGGTATGAAAGAAAATGTAAGTTTAACCTAAGTGACTGTCTAAACTTGGTGAGATAGAGTTTTAACTAAATTTCTATGAAGTGTAGTGTAATCAAAGTTCTAAAAGTTAAAGGGTACTGTGGGGTGAATTGTGCCCCCCCCCGCAAATTCCTATGTTAAAGATATAGCTCCCAATGCCCTATATCAGGTATAGAGTCTTTAGGAGATGCTTAAGGTTAAGTGAGGTCATCCATCCATCCTAATCCAAAAGGACTGTTGTAGTTGACCAAGTAGAGTAAGAGAGGAAGAGACCTCCTCCAATCCATGTTTGGACACAGACAAAAAACCCCTTTTTAAGCCAGAAGGAGAGCTCTCACTAGAATACAGCCATGCTGGTCTCCTGATCTCAGACTTCCAGCCTTCAGAATTCTGAGAGAATACATTTCTGTTGTTTAAGCCATCCAGTGTATGGTATCTTGTTAAGGCAGCCTTATCTGACCAAGAAACGGGTAACACCCGGTATTTAAAAGTTCCTTTGTCTTTAGCCTAGAGACCCAGTTATGTGCATGCTCATCTGAGGATACTTGATCTAATGAATATTTGAAAAGTGCTCTGTCACTGACTGAAAGTCTGACAAGGGATACATCATTTAAATACTTTATGTCTATATTTCCCGTATTTAAATGAGGAATTATCAGAACAGGTCATGGATCTCATATCAAAGCAGTCATAATATGACTATTCAGTCTACAAACAATGTTGGTTATAATATGGCTTCTCAGCCTCATGGCCATGGCTTAGACCATTGTGGTATCAAAAACCCATAGGATAGGAACTCCTGGTAAAGATTATTTCAGAGATATATTTCTAAGAGTAAAATTTAATTAACATCATATTTTGTTGCTAATATAATTCAAAATATGGAACTGAGTCATCTCAGTGGATTGTATAAAACCTGTGCTCTTTCTCAGCTTAGCTCCTAATCTAGCAATTTATATGAATAAAAGCCATGTCAAATTATTAAACACAGATCACTGTGCATGATTGTAATTCCCTAATGTAGAATTAGGGAATTAGAATATGTTATACATATAAAATATGTAGAATATGTTACTCCATATTTTTCTACATGTAAAGGAAGACTATTGAGTCTATAAATATAATTTCTTATAATAGAATCTCTTATTTCCCTTCTCCTCTTTGGATCATGGGTCTTGTTTGCTCTATTGCAGTTAAGTTTAAATCATGTATCAGCAGAACAGCATGAGTGATTGGATATTGTTAGGCATGTTGAACATTATTAGATATTTTGACATATTAGCTACTTTGACTTTATTATGATTTCATTTATCATCAACCCCATGCAAATATATCATTACACAGATTAAAGATACTCTAAAATTAATCTTAACTCTGCCTTCCAACCCAGCTATAAGTAAGGATTTGCACAATATTTTCTTTTTTTTTTTAAGATTTTATTTATTTGAGGGAGAGAGAGAGAGAGAGAGAGAGTGAGAGTGCAGGAGTTGGGGAGGGGCAGAAGGAGAGGGAGAAGCAGACTCCTCTGCTGAGACTGAAGCCCAGGATCCTGACCTGAGCTGAAGGGAAACACTTGACTGACTTAGCCAGCCAGGTGTCGCACTATTATTTTCTGTATTATGCACAGGTAAAATTTTATCCATTTGCATTATTGTAGCTTTTTAAGTTTGCAGAGCCACACTACTCTGCAGCCTTCATAGGACCATGCAGAACTGAGGACTTATTTCACTGCTCCTGATACTAGTAATAATGATGATTTTTATTTATAGATAATTCAGGCCATATATCTAACTGCAGAATTGGAGCATGAAAATCCTCTGAAATTTTACACTGAAGCAAAGGATGAAATACCAATGATATAAGGTTTAGCTTTGTCTACAATTTTCCTGTGGCAATCATCTGTTCTATGAAAAATCTTTAAGGTCTTTTCATGATAGAGTACCTTTATGACAGCCCATTAATCCATCATTTCTACCTACGTACTGTCTTCCTGTTTTCCAAATCGTTTCTGAATCGTGATGAAAACAACATTTTGAGTTATTCTGACAGGTCTCTAGGGGAGATCACACACATGTTTTCTGTGCACAGACACTCAAACACACAGAACACAATTGATGGAGGCAGGGCAGCTCTGCGAGTTTGGTGGCTCTGAAGGAAAGTTAGATTCACTTATCAATTCACAGTCCATCATCTTCTACCAGTCATTGAAGTTCAGGGCTGGACACTGCGTGAGCTCCTTGTCATTTGGACCAAGAAAGAAATAAGAAATGATGTACACCGGTTTCCCTTGACAGGAGAGACACAGATGGAGATGACGTTTGGACCATATTGTCTGCTTTCAGGTCATCCCTGAAGCCATTAGCTATCATAATGATGAAACTGGAGTTATTTATTTCCCCACAATTTTCTGATGTGGCAAAAACAGTATTACATCGGGGGTCTGAGTTATCCTCTGAGAGGCTGTGTTGTCCTTGAAAAGAAACACCACATATGACAGAATATTTTTAACTCGTTGAAGTAAAAATTACAAATTAGGAAGAAGAGACATTATGCAAGATAAACAAATATTAAGGTGATTAACATGTAAAATTAGACTTTTCATTCTACTACTGATATGATTATAAAGGATATAAGCTTTTCTTGGAGTTTCTGACTCTCAGCACTTTTAGTTAATTCATTTATTTTAGACCATTATTTGACATCTTCTAGTCACTTCTTCTGTTGGCCAGACAGTAAAAAAAAAAAAACAAAAAAAAAACACTTATGGAAAACCCAGCATGTACAAGGGCTGGTGATATGTCAGAAAACAAAACAGACCAAAAAGATGAAAAAATTCCTTTGCTGGTCCTAGTAAGGGAAATAGACAGTAAAAGGCGAGCATAAATCCATCATATGACTGTTAAAAGATGAAAAGTGTTGCTGAGGAATCAAAGTACCAGCCAGGAGAGGTGGGGGGGGGGCTGGTGTGGGGAGGAGGTGAGGGATGGAATCACAAGTCCATGAGGTGGTTGAGAGAAGCTTCCTTGAAAATGTGACATCTGAGCAAAGTTTTCAAATAATGAGTTAGCCACAGGAATGCGTGGGGTAATTGCTTTTGGCTAAGAGGTCCACAAGGTGAGAGTATGCTGGAGTTATTCAAGAAGTAGGTGGAAGAGGGTATGGCTGGAACAAAGTGAGTGAGGAGCAGAATATAGGAGATGACAGCACAGCAACACCACAGCGACATTAAAAAGGGTTTTTAAAGACGAGATTAGAAATGCGGCCTTTAGTCTTAAGGAAGAGCCATTGCAAGGAGTTTGAGCAGGAGAAACATAGTTCGACTTTCTTTCTAACCAATTGATAAAGGGGCAAGGGTGGGAGCCAGGAACTTGATTAGGAAGGTGTGCAGTACTTCAGGCTGAAGGAAAAAGGCACTGTGTGAAGTAGTGAACAGTCTATGCTCTTAAGGTGTTCTTAATAGAAAACTTAGGCCCATGAACATGTAATTGTTAATAGATTGTTATGTGTAATAACTAAAGAAGATACTGAAACCAGATACTGGCAAGAGGAAGGAATGATTAATTGTGATTGGGTAGTGGATCAGTATGTTTGAATTCCTCACGAAAGGAGAAGTAAAATTCCTCCTCTTTAGAAAATTACATTTTCATTATGCAAACAAATTTGACTTTTGTCAAATGGTACATCAAGTTTCTCAAATATTAAATGAAAATATGCTACTATATTCACTGGAGGGCTGAGGATCAGAAACTTATATGGCATTACGGATTGTATAATTTGGAAATTACTAGAGGTAGTGGTTTTATTTTTTTTTTCTCTAGATGTTCATTTGGTTCTAAAAGGCTTGTTAAAGTAAACAAAAGTGGAAACAAAAACAAAACCTTTATCTATCTATATTCAAGAGATATCTTTTCAAATAAAAACATTAAATATACTGCAAAGCCAAAATGACCTATTTTCCTATTAATTTTTACATATTTTGCCCCTTGTCATTTGAGGTCTTTTTCTTCTTCTTGAGTAGTATCAAAATCCATACCAATAATTCAGACTTGCAAATATTTACAGAAGATAAAGCAGGCTGTAGGAGATGTCAACCAACCCACATTTCATAGGAGGAAAACAGATTGTAAAGAATATAAATTTCATGAATTATTGCTTATTGTAAGTCACCATTGAAAAGGCTCCATAATTCATTGTTTCTTATTGAGAATGTGCTCATTCAACCACAATAGATGCTAATGTGTTGAACTGTAAAAATCAAGAGGCGTTTTGTAGATTTCAAAATGCAAAACCAAAAGAATTAAATTGAAATCAATTGTGTTTTATTTTTAATTAATGGCATTCATATTCAAAGTGTCTACTTCTATTGACATGGATAAGGTTACATTATAAATTATATAACATTCATAAAATATATTTACTATAAATTATAAAGTATTATACAACCAACATGTTAAATGTTACCTATGACTCTAATTTCCATGCTCAAAGTAATATCCATTATAACACTGATTCTAAAAAATGACTAAATACAAGTTACAGAAACCATATAGCCTAGATATCAAATACAAAATTCTCAGATTTACAAAAGCTTCCCATGTAGATATTATTTTTTTTTAAGATTTTTATTTATTTTTTTGACAGACAGAGCTCACAGGTAGGCAGAGAGGCAGCCAGAGAGAGAGGAAGGAAAGCAGGCTCCCTGTCGAGCAGAAAGCCCGATGTGGGGCTCGATCCCAGGACTCTGGGATCATGACCTGAGCCAAAGGCAGAGGCTTTAACCCACTGAGCCACCCAGGCGCCCCGCATGTAGATATTATTAATATATTTGTTTATATAAATGTATATTACTAATTATATATTTACATAAACAATGTATATATATATAAGTAACTATAAATGTACACATATGATATTTGCATCAATGAGTAATTAATTCTAATACTCAGGTACACAAGGAAATATTTTTCCATCTAATTCTCCTTTATCATGTATTTACCTTGATTATAATTTCTGATCTTGAATAGAAAGAAATTAGAATTTTGGAGTGCCTGGGTGGCGCAGTTGGTTAAGTTTCTGCTTTTGGCTCAGGTCGTGATCCCAGGTTCCTGGGATCTTGCCCCACATAAGTCTCCCTGCCCAGAAGGGAGTCTGCTTCTACCTCTCTCTCTGCCTGCCATTCACCCTGCTTGTGCACCCTCTCTCTCTCAGTCAAATGAATAAATAAAAAATTTTTAAATATTTTTTATTTATTTGACAGAGATCACAAATAAGCAGAGAGGCAGGTAGAGAGAGAGAGGGGGAAGCAGGTTCTCTGCTGAGCAGAGAGCCCGATGTGGGGCTCGATCCCAGGACCCTGAGACCATGACCTGAGCCGAAGGCAGAGGCTTAACCCACTGAGCCATCCAGGCGCCCCGAATAAATAAAATTTTTTAAAAAAGAAATTAAGATTTTGTTTTTCCACTCAGAGAAAAATAATGAAATGAAGATAGAATATTAAACATATTTATGCATATGAATCATTTTCAGTGGTTTCACTTGTCATTAGCTGCCTTGAAATAGTCAATCACATGGTTTATTAACATAAAACCATTCTCAGTTAATAAAGTTCAAAGAAGTTACAGTGGTCTTGTTTTTTTTTTTTAAATATACTATTTATTTATTTGAGAGAAAGAGAAAGAGAGTGTGTGCATACACACAAACAGGGGGAGTGGAAGGCAGAGGGAAAAGCAGACTTCCCGCTGAGCAAGGCGCCTAATGCTGGACTCAATCCCAGGTCCCTGGGATCATGACCTGAGCCCAAAGCAGCAACTTAACTGATTCAGCCACCAAGGAGTCCCTCGCTACAGCTGTCTTATAAATATTAAGTCCAGATAGGACTCAGGAAAAATAAACTCTTTCCATGTAAGGAAATTCTGGTTCTGAAAATCCTTATCACATGTGTCTGGCTTCTGGTAAATACATAGCTAACTTATTCTGTTTGGGGAAATGATTGTTCACAGATTATTTAAAAATGCAATGTCCTTGTGCAATAGTGGGTATGATTCAAGCATCACCGTACATGTCACTTAACATTGCTTAACAGAGTAAACATCTTTCTAAATCACATCTTGACTGGAGAAAAACTTATCTTTCCAATTAGAAAATAAGGCAAATGTCTTTGCAACTCCACATCTGTGTCCTCTTGAATGATACTATCCACTTGCTCCATTCTGTCTTTTAAAGGCTACTTTGAAAGGTCAATTGAAAAAAATAAATCTCCTGGATGGGCATAAATACAATGTTAATGAAGGCTGCCTAGAACTTCTGTTACCACTGAAATGGTAATTGTTATCAAGAATGCAAAACTGATAGCCAAATAGTACAGTCAACTTATTTCCATTAAGAAAAGTTCTTGATAAGATAGCCATAAGAGATGTAAACCAGAATACAGCTTAACTGTATTAATAGACTATATCTGTTTCGATTCTGAAATTTGCCAATGGAGGAAGAAATATCTATTTGATTAAATTATTTTTATGACTTTCTTTTCATGAGGATATCATTCAAAATTCTCCAAACTCCATATATTTATATTAGGATTTCTAATAGTTTGGCAGAACAAAATCAGGTTATTGTTTAATTGATAAAGAGTTTCTATATGGGATGATGAGAAAGTTCTGGAAATTAACAGTGGTGACAGCTACACAACATTGTGAATGGACTTAAAGACAGCTAATTTTATACTTAAAAATGGTTAAAATGAAAAGAAGGAAATAAAATGTTTACATAAGAAAAGTAAGGTTTTTTTGTTTGTTTGTTTAAAGATTTTATTTATTTATTTGACAGAGAGAAAGATCACAAGTAGGCAGAGAGGCAGGCAGAGAGAGAGAGGGGAAAGCAGGCTCCCCACTGAGCAGAGAGCCCGATGCGGGGCTGGATCCCAGGACTCTGAGATCCTGACCTGAGCCGAAGGCAGAGGCTTAACCCACTAAGCCACCCAGGCACCCCAAGAAAAAGGTTTATGCAGGGTGAAATTGTGAAAAACACCCATTTTTCACAAAGCAACTTTTTAATCTCCTTTAATAATGCCTGTTTTAAATTTAAGGAAATAGAAATTAGGTATGAAAATGGTTTCTTTCCCTGCCTTTGCATTCATTTATTACAGAAGTGTATTTGTAATACATATTAGCTTTCTTGGTACTATTTAGATGTGCTGATGTTTATCTTAGCCCTGAATGCTGAATCTTAACAAAAGAAAGAAAAAAAGAGAGAAAGAGAAAGGAAAAGAGATAAATCTCTCTTGCCCTTCTTGACCCTTCATTGATGTTCATTGGTGATGGAAATGTTCTGCTTGCAGATCTGCTAAAATTCTTATTAAATAATTCTGCCGTGTAGACAATGTTTGAAGCATTTCTTAAGTATGGAGTGTATGGTTTTGTATTTCTTAAGCGAAGCACATTAATTAGTGTAAGAGGACTATGCACTTCAGTAATCTCTCTTGATTTGATTGATTATAAAGATTATATTTCCTATACTTATCATCATCTGACAATAATCGGGAATAAGGCTTACAGGAAGAAGAGACATGAAAACCTGGGAGATATTAAGGGGCTCAAAAATTTAAAAAAAGAAAGAAAAAAATTGCTGGGCTTAACTGCTTATAGGAGAAAAAGAACAGGTTGAAATAGCTACATCAAGGATAGCCTAAAAAGTAAAGATGAACATGTTTCAACACAATGTAGAAAAATGTCCCTTAGTCCTAGAACTGCTTTGCAGAAAAAAAGAAGATTGGAAAAAGACGTAATAGAGAGGTCAATGACCTAAGAAATATTGATGATTTCTCTACTTAGGAAACAATAACATTGCCCTTGACTGAAGGAACCTACCAACTAGCTGGATACCTAAGAAGTAATAGTCTTCAACAACTACAGAATTTAATAGTCAGTTTTGGGAAACACAAAAACTGAAAAAGTGTCAGCTATGAAAAAGCTCCAAGAGAACAAAACACTCTTGTTTC
This sequence comes from Mellivora capensis, assembly GCA_004024625.1. NCBI lineage: Eukaryota > Metazoa > Chordata > Mammalia > Carnivora > Mustelidae > Mellivora > Mellivora capensis. Next base: position 13,857 of record PISX010021275.1, read on the forward strand.
ATGTCTCTTCTTTTCCCTCTGGATTCCCTTCTCTTTCTCTCTATCCCCTATTTCCTCTTCCAGTCTACATTTTTACAAAAGAACTTCACTTTCTCTGTGATAGCATGGTATAAATGTGAAAGTGGTATAAAAATGTACAAATATATATGGCAGTGGAAACTTTATTACGTACTTCAGCTGTTTCATGCGTATATATACACCTAGTTTCTAGAAATCAGAGTGCTAATGAGTTAATAGAAAAAATTAAGTACTGTATCCTTTTTGCTCATTGTCTATCTCCCAGCCTTGCTCATTAGAGGTAGTCATTTATCTTTTTAAATTTTATTTTTAAAATTCTCTGCACCCAACTCACAACCTCAAGATCAAGAATCACATGTTCTACTGACTAAACATCCAGGTGCCCCCCAAAATAGTCATTTTAAATTCTTTTTATTTTTTTCTAGTACCTCTCTATGACTTTAAATGAGAATCAAAGAAACATTCTTGGCTGAACACTTCAGGCAGCATCTATTGACTTTCACTATGGTTGTGGAAATTTGGCTGTCTTACAGGAGCTCTTACATGAGATCTCCAGGATTTCCCCCATCCTTCCCCTACGGTTATAACTCAGCTTTTTGTTAGATTGATATTAATTTTCTATTGCGGTAACTAGGTATTAATTACTTCTGTGATGAGTAGCATGCTAAATTATATTTATGTTCTTTTTTTCTCTTCTTACTAGACTTATAACTGTCTTTTTTTTCATTTGCTGACATATTTTATAGCCTATAATGAGAAACTCATAGTATATTAACCAAAGAAGGAGATTATAAAATATTCTGTGCCTGCAATTCTAATGTGTGAAACAGGGTGAAGCTAGATTAAAAAGGAAATAACTTGTATAACTTTTCACTGATGATTGATAAACAGTTTCCATGACTTACAAATTAATATAAAATGGTGTCTTAGATTGTGCTTCTCTAGAAGTAGCTTGCCTGGGTAGTGATCTCACGCAGCACCAGGAAAGGAGAGGAAGCCAGTACAGATGCGTTAATGAACAGGTTATCATTTTGTGCAACTCTGGCTCAGTCCCATGGGGAGCTTCTGGGAGACTGCACAGAAAAGTCTTCAGAGTTGCCTCACACAGGGACAAAAGTTGGAGAATTTATTCACCAACTCCTATCATTTAGTGATTGAGAGATGCTCCCAGGAACATGAACATCCCAGTCCTTCTGAAATCCTGCTACAGGGCCAGGTGCTTTCCAGGGCTCAGAGAAACCCAACTAGCAGAGACTCGCCAGGCATTTGCTATAGAAATCTGTTGGGTCAGCACACACAGCAACAGTTAAGTGTAAGCGAGATATAAAGGAAGCACCTATAACATCTGGCTTTCTCCTCTGCCTTCACATCACGGTGAGTAGAAATAAGCTGAGAAAACAAGACTCATTGCTTCTCAAAAAACCCTGCCTCGGGGCACCTGGGTGGCTCCCAGGTTAACTGCCTGCCTTCTGTTTAGGTCATGATCCTAGAGTTCTGGGACGGAGTCCAGGATCAGGATCCCTGCTCAGCGGGGAGTCTGCTTCTCCCTCTCCTGATCCCTCTGTTCCTGCAGGCTCTCTCTCTCTCTCTCTCTCTCTCAATCTCTCTCATACATAAATAAATAAAATCTTACAAAAAAAATGAAAAAGCCCTACCTCTCTCTTGCCCTCAGTACTAGTAGCTTCACAGAACAGTCTGCACTTTTATGTAGAATTTTAAAAAACAAAACAAATTAACAAAAAATGAACAGCAACAACTGAAAGGATAAACATACCCATAAATATAGAGAACACAGTAGCAGTTGCCAGAGGGGTGGGAAGTGGGGCGATGAGAGAAATAGGTGAAGGGTATTAAGAGGAACCAACTTCAAACTTCAAAATAAATAAAATAAATAAGCCATGAGGATGAGAAGTACAGTGTGGGGAATATATTCAATAATATTACAATAACTTTGTGTGGTGACAGTAACTACACTTATTGGGATAAGCATTTCATAATGTATACAATTGTCAAATCACTATGCTGTACACCTGAAGCTAATATACTATATCTCAACTGTCCTTCAATAAAAAATAAAAATAAAATGAATCTCTTACAAGCGTACCTGGGTGGTTGGTTAAGTATTTGACTTCGGTTCAGGTCACAATTGATCTCAGGGTCCTGGGATAGAGCCCTCTGCTTGGGCTTCCTGCTCAGTGGGGAAGCCTGCTTCTTCCTCTGCCCCTCCCCCCACTTACACACACACACACACACACACACACACACTCTCTCTCTCTCTCTCTCCCTCAGATAAATAAATAAAATCCCTCTTTTTTTTTATAGTGAACTCCTTATAGACAAATAAAACAAAACAAGAACAGTCTGCATGGAGATGGTGTGTCTGAAACTCATTCCATTCTTCATCCCTGTTCACTTCAGAGATCATGCCTCAGTCTGCTGGGGCTGCTGCAACAAAATACCAGAGCGTGGGTGGCTTAAACAACAGAAATTTATTTCTCACAGTTCTGAAGACTGGGGAAGCCCAAGATCAAGGTGCCAGTCAATTCAGTATATGGTGAAGTCTCTCTTCCTTGCTTGTAGGTGGCTGCCTTCATCATGTGTCATCACTTGGTGGGGTGAGAATAAGAGAGAGCGAATGCTCTGGTGTTTCTTGTTATAACAATACTAATTCTGGTGGATCAGAACTCCAGCGTTATGACCTCATTTAACCTTAATTACTTCTGTAATGTCCTCATGTCCAGATATAGTCACCTAATGGGCTGGGGCTTCAGCATTTGGATTTTAGGAGACTCACAGTTTCGTCCATATTATACCATTAGGTACTTCACATTCCTAGATCACTACTTATCACCAGGATTCTCATTCCATAAGGATCTCTACATCTTCTATCCAAACTCTTTTTTTAAGGATTATTTATTTATTAATTTGACAGACAGAGATTACAAGTAGTCAGAGAGACAAGCAGAGAGAGGGAGGGGGAAGCAGGCTCCCCACTGAGCAGAGAGCCCGATGCGGGGCTCAATCCCAGGACCCTGAGATCATGACCTGAGCCTAAGGCAGAGACTTAACCCACTGAGCCACCCAGGCACCCCTATCCAAACTCTTAATCACTCCAGAGTACTCTTTGAAAATTATAGTCAATCATTACAGAATCCCCTATCTCCTAAACCTCTCCTCTGATGTTTCTTTGCATGTCCTCGTTCTAAAAGAATTTGTTCCTGTGAGGGATAAGGCCCGGTAATTTATGTACATTCTCCAGTCTGTGCACACTCATAGTCTTCTGGTTCACTATTTTATTGCTTCTTCTTTCTTTTCAAACTTTAGTTTCTCCCTTTCTCACTCCAATTATTACCATGCTTTCAATTTAACTGAGAAAATAGAACAATCAGAAGATAACTTCCACATCTGCCACCACATCTGCCAGCCTCCCTACCATTTATATGTCTGTCCTTTTTTTTTTATTACTTTATTTATTTATCTGACAAAGAGAGAAAGAGAGAGTGCTTGTGCATCAGTAGGGGGAGGGGCAGAGGGAAAGGGAGAAGCAGACCCCCACTGAGCAGGGAGCCTGATGTGGGGCTCCGTCCCAGGACTCTGGGATCATGACCTAAGCCAAAGGCAGATACTTAACGGATTGAGCCACCCAGGTGCCCCTATGTCTGTCCTTCTTTCCCTCCTGACGACCTGGAAGAACTGTTTTTACTCTAATTCTCCAATCCTCCACTTATAAATGATAACCTATCTCATCCTCTATCAACTACTCAAGACCCTCACTCCTGCAAGTCTACCCTCTCTCTCACATCAATTCCCCTACCCTGTTATATCATTTCCACCCATTAGCTCTAATCTTAAACATGTATACACATATATACGTGCACATATGCATATATATGCATATACAAATGGGTATATGTATGTACATTTACACACATATATATATAAATATATATCTGTTTCTTAAACTTGTTACTGTAACAAAAATATAGACTGGATGGTTTAAATGACAATTTTTTTTTATGACAAATTCTTATTTCTCACGGTTCTGGAGGTTGGGAACTCAAAGTTCAAGGTGTTGGAAGATATGATATCTAATGAGATCTGGTTTCCTGGTTCATAGATAGCAATCTTCTTGCTGTTTCTTCACATAGTAAAAGGGACCAGAGAGCTCTCTGGAGTCTCTTATATAAGGGCACTAATTGCCCTCATGACCTAATTGCCTCCAAAGGCTCCATCTATAAGTACCATGACTTTGGAAATTAGGTTTCAACAAATGAATTGGAAGGGGGGTGGAGCATAAACATTCAGTCTATGCCAATATGTACATACTATTCTTATATGTAGATGTGTACATACATTTATATGTAGTTTATTAACACATATTAATATGTATATGTGTTTATATAAGACATTTACATATGCTTACATATGTTTGTGTAAAATATACTTACATACGTGTATATGTATATAAATACATGTATACATACACTTATACACTTACGTTAAAAATGATGTGTTATCACCTATGTTAGCATAAATACATTTTGATTTTACAAGGTTATTGATCGCATCTTTTATGAGCTATTGCCCTATTTTTCCTCCTCTCTTCAGCAAACTCCTTAAGAAATATCTGTATATATTAAGAAGTATCAGGATTCCTTTACTTCCCATTTTTCCTTAGCCTCATTTTCATCTGACTTTTTGATACTATCTGCTCATGTTTCCTCCTTACTTCTTTCAAGCTCAAACAATAGGATTAACAATGTGAGAGAGAGGAAATAGGTTATGTTTTAGATATGCTAAGTTGCATGACCCTAACAAAAGCAAATTCCTGCTCTTGATATTTTTCTTTACTCTTTACCTTTTTACAGTATCAAGGCCACTTTGTGCAGCCTCATCAAATTCCCACTCTTCTAGAACTTAACTTCTATATTCATATCTTACATACTAAAGGCAATGGCTATCTTTTGACATGTATGCTGCCTAAGTTTTCCGTGTTATATCCTGCTTTAAGCTCCTTTTTTCTTGGATTCTAGAATGTCATTCATTTGTTTCTCATTTTCCTCTCTAATATCTATTCCAGTGGCTCATTTCTAATATGAGCCCCTGAAGTAGTAATCTGATCTCCCATGCCCCACGTTCGTTCATATTCTCTACCTTCACTCCTTAGTATTCACTAGATAATTTCATTCATTTTCATTCTTTCCCTATCTTTTCCTTCCACCGACTCCCAAATATCCACCTTTCAGAATTGACCTTTTGACTGAGCTATAGATTTAAACTCTTAGTTTTGTATTGACTTTTTTTTTAAATTTCCCTCATTCAACATTTTGAAACATGATCTCAATCTCTCACTTATACATAAATACTTTATTCTACTTTCTGTTTAGAATCAAGGACCATCCATCCAACCCAGGGTCAATAACCAATCATCCAGATCATACCCAAAATAATTCAGAATCACTATTTTGTATCTCTGTAGAATCACTTCTTTCCTCTTCATTCCAACTACTTCTGCTTTATTTAGATCACCGATTATTACATTACCTTCCCAGCTGGTTTTAACCATCAAAATGAAATCTTCACACAGCAACCCAAGCTGTCTTTTTAGACTAATGATCCATTCAAGTGCTTCCCTGTTTTAAACTTCTGCAGCTCCCTATTAAATGCTAGAATACGATGAAAATTCCTTGGTTTGAGAAATAAGGTATTTCTCAACTCTTTCCCTGGTTCCTTTGTCTCATGAAGATTTGCCTATGCTCCGGCCACCCCTCCCCTGTTGTTCCCTATGTTCCCAGGAGCTCAAACTTCTGTCCTTCCTTCCTTGTCCCGAGGTCCTTTGTATCTCTATGACTTTGTCATATTTTTCCCTCTGATTTGAGTTCTCTTTGGAATCCTTCTCCTCCCAAATCCTATTACTTATATGCAAATGCATGAAGAAATCATCCATTATGAAAAAGAGGTTAGAATAAAGAATCATTCTAGTATCTGTGCCCCTGAAGCACTGTGCATATATACCTCTGTTATGGCATTTCTTATATTGTTTAATGATCAGTTATAAACTTATCTAAAATTTAGAATACTCAGATTCAGCAAACACATCCTAATTATCTTGTGACAGACAATTTGGAGTTCTAAAACATAGGCTTGTACCCTAGTTCTACAATTTACCAATTATATAATCCAAAGAAAATCTCTTACCTTGCTCTTCCTCAGTTTCTCTTCTGTCAAATGAAGATAATTATTATACTTTCTTTGTGGGTTATTCTGAAAATTATTGGGGATAATATATGAAAGTTTCACAATCACAGTTCCTAGATAATAGTGTACAGACTGAAAATGTTGGTTACTTTCTTCTTTGCTTCCTCCTTCATCCCTAGCCCATGCAGTGTCAGCGCATAGGGAATGTGCTAAATGTAGAATGGATCTACTTGTTTGTTATATTCACTTTACCCAAGTCACCTCAAACTTAATAGCTTAAAAAAATGACAGCTTTTATTTTCGTCACAAGTCTGTGATCTGGGCTGGGCTTGGTGGGGACCAAGTTTAACTGTGCTACACTCAGTGTCAACCTGAGTGACTCAGATGTTCAGAGGCTGAAATCATTTGATGATTCCCTTATGATGCTTGACTGTTGGCTTGGACCTCTTCTAGGACTGTCGCCAGAACTCATCCACTGGTAGATTTCATGTGGCTTCTTAGCTTCTTCACAGCATGGTCAATGGATTCCAAGAACAATGGTCATCTTGGAGAGAGATAAAAAGAAGAAATATGACCTTTAATGATCTAGCCTGGAAATCATGCAGCATGACCTCTGACACATTTTACTAGTCAGAAGTGATTACCCGGGCTCACCCATATTTAAGTAGAGGGGAATTAGACTTTACAATTTGATAGGAATAGTGGCAATGAATTTGCACACATGTTCTACAATCATTGAGCATTTCTCCACCAATTGGTGTTAGCAATTATAAAGGCTTTTGTGTTGAATATAGGGAAAAGCTCATTGAGAGCATCAAGAACCCAATATACAGATTAGGGATATGGTAAGATTAAGGGGAAAATGAAACAAAGTAAAACAAAAACAAAACACCAAACCTGGACAAGAATTCTAAAGAGCTGGGTACTAATTCGGGATGTGCCCAACTAAAAGCTAACTGCACCTTAACTATGACCAAGTCACTCAGCTTTTGAACCTCAGTTTCCCTATCTCTATAAAGGGGATAGTGGTTATCATGCAACCAATCACACAAAGCTATTAGAATCCGAAGAGTTAAATCACATTAAGGTATTATGAATTCTGTGATATAGATAAAAGTTGTTCTTGGAGGGAGGTTAGATGAGAAAAATCATCTTCATTTTGCATAACTACAGTAATTATACTCTTATCTTTGTCAGATATGTTTTTACCAGCTAACAGTACAGACTCTTTGTTCTTTGATTTTTTTCCCAGTATACAAAATGAATTTTAATAAAGGCCATGAGTTTTATCTAGGTACCAAGAAATTTAATTAGCTTTTCGTGCAAGATGTTTTGCAAGTGCCCATTGCAATATTACATATACCATCACAGTGATACACTCTATATTCAGTCATGTATTTCAAGAAAGTAATAGCAAGTGACATTTCACAATCTAAGCTTGTTCTGTTAAAAAAAATGGATTCTAGGTTTATAGAAAATGTCAAAGAACATCAAAGAAAATATCTGACATTTAAACAACCAAGAACCCCGGTACTCAATATATAAAACGAAAAGGGTAACTAATGTGTGCACTCTGAACTGCATTTTTTATCCTTCTGCTTAACAATACTTTGCACTTACATGGCTTGTTTCTTTATAACTATTTAAATCATCCTATGATTTCTCTATTAATGTGTATCATCTCCTTTTAGTCATCTTTATATGAAATTCATCCCTAAATCTGTAATACACGTGGTTCTTTTTTCACTCTGTCTACCCATACGTATCCAAATGATAAGATTCTAGTAATTGACCAGTTAATTGAAATGTTGATGGATCTACAAAGGAAAACATTCTGCATCTTTGGCTGTATTGAAGTTGAAACACCTCTTCAACACAAAACATGGTGAACAAAGTTAAGAAAGAAAGCCCAGCCTATGATGAGATATTTCAAACACATAACTTGCAAAAAATCTAAATCCTAAATATGTGAAATATGACTACAAATAAGTGACGAAAGAAGAAAATAACTAAACAAAAAATGATTGTAAAATATTTACACAAATGAAAATCCAAATTGTCAACACAGAAAAATATGCCCAGTATTATTGGAAGCAGGAACTAAGGTATTAAAACAATATAGAAATACCATTTCACACTCATTAAATGATCCAAATTCTAAAGTATGAAAGAAATTTAACAAAACCAAAGTTTTCCAGAGCTGTCAAATGTTCGAGTCCTGCACACTGCTTCCTGCTAGATCATGACATTACAGAATGACGAGTAAGTAAAAAATCTGGAATTAATATACATAAATACTTGAGAAAATGGCTCTTAGTAGAAATTTTTCTGTGAGAATTATTTGTCCAATCATAAAAGATCCTTTGAGTACATTCTATACAATAGAGTCCGCAGTAGATGTCACCTAAATCTAGAATGACTTTGGCGTTAATAATGAGATAATGTGTATAGAGGAATCCTTAAAATATGGAGCATACAATAGGTACTGAATAGATTTAATAATATTTCCTGAGGTTTTTATATAACATTTACAAGGTTCTATGTCATTGTACACATGTCAGTTTATGATCATTCTAAAAACAATACAATAAATAACTGTGTAAATTCTAGATATACACTGAACCATATTTCTAGTCTTAGCCTATGAGATGTTTCCTTTTAAGAACTTGGGTTCTTGTAGCTGGAAAATAATTTCCAATGACACCTTAAAATATGGATTCAAAATGTGTTATATCTCAAACAACTTTTATAGAAGTGATGTGCTCTAGAAATTATGTTAGCCAATTCAAAAAGCATCTCAAGTGATCGGGTTGCTATTAATGTCACAGATACTGAATAGAGAGTTGAGAAATGGTAGAGAGGAATAAAGCTATGATTCTAAGTTAATTCCTCAAACATAATATTATAGTGTACAAATGTGTATCTAAATTAACAAAAATATACCTACTTCACCAAGAGTAGGAAAAACATAATTTAAAATATTTTTTTGCATCTATATATTTATATTTTCCCACTGTGAAAGTAGGGGATAATTTTATTTTAAGTGTTGGCATAAATTCAGACACATAGTGTATGTCTCTCTGATTTAAAATTCTTTAATGTTTCCTTACTGCTAACAGGACAAAGTTTAAGCCTCTTATGGAAGCATGCAAGATGTCTAGAATCTGGCTTTTGCCTAACTCCCCAGTTTTTTATTTTACTTTTCCTTAAAGTTCAGTAATACAAAACTATTTGGGGTTCTCTTAAAAAGTTAGACTCTGTCTCCCCTGTTCTTTGCCCTGTCTTATCTTCTGACCCAAAACACTTCAAAGCTTTAATTCCTGTCATGCCTCCTGATTGGAAAATTCCCTGAACAGAACACTTACGACTTCTTTCTTTTCTTGCAAAGCGTCTTTTTTCATATCTTTTACATAGCACTGTATTCTATTTCTTTTTGCAAGTCTAATATTGTGAATAAGAGTATGAGCTTTAGCATTAGATAGGCAAGAAATAACACCCAAATCTTGTCAACTAAAAGCTGTGTGACCTTGGGTAATTTACTCAGCTTCTGTGATTCATTTGTAAAATGGGAATAAATAATGATACTTCATATTATATGATATTGATGTATGTGGTGTTATGAGGGTTAAATGAGTATAAAAACAATGGAAACAGATCATGAGACTAGGTAGACACTAATAAATAATGAGTAGATATTATTATGATGATTACAGTTGTTATTTTTTTAATAGGAGACTGATTTTGCGACAGCTGTATTTTTTTTTTAGAGTTTTTTTTTATGTATTTGAGAGAGAGCATGAGAGTGGAGGTGAGAAGCAGAGGGAGAAGTAGACTTCCTGCTGAGCAGGGAGCCCGATGCAGGACTCCAAACCCGGACTCCAGGATCATGACCTGAACTAAAGGCAGATGCTTAACCAACTGAGCTACCCAGGTGCCTTATGGCTGTTTTTTTTAATATCATTTTTGCCTTTCCCCTCATAATTTGTGAGATCTCTAGCATAAACTATTTTTTTTAATTTTTGGATCATCTAAAGCTAATGATTTGACTGGAGTACACAATATGCTTGATGCTTGGGTGAATAAATGAATGAATGGGTAACACTGCTAGAAATGAGCAAAATACTCAAATAATAGTTTGTCCCATACAGAGTAGAGGAGAATGATCAATTCCTTTCTTTTCCCCCAGGAATTATATATCTACAGCATTACTATCTGATGTTGCTGATCAGAATCTCCCATTCTCTAAATAGGAGGAGTTGTTTACACATGAAAGACCTTAAATTTCATCCTCTGAATTGAGTCCATCTCTTTAAAGATAACCTGAAATAGACTGAGATGTTGCTGGTACTGTGTACCTCAGAATCCACGTGGCCATTGCTTTATCTCTGCCCTGACACTTAGATACATCCCTGAGGAATCTTGTGAGGAGAGTTAAGTGTTGTAGTGCCAAGAGGTACAGGCCATAGGATTGGTTAAGTAAGGGGCATTTTGAACTAGGCATTGCCCAATGGTACAGGAAGAAATGGATCAAGTAAGAAATGAAAAAGACTGATGATGGTAAGAAAGATGGGATAGCCTCCAAAACCAAATGCCTCTGTTTCCCAGCATTTTATTTAAGAGGTTTCAACTATGGCACTTGTGATATTAGACATTGACTTATTTGAATGGGTTAAAAGTACTCTGAGACTGCAGTTCCTCCCCTTAGGTGGCCAAATTATTGATCAGCCTAGTTTAATTCTGGTAAACATTTTCCCAGTGAGGTTTGCTAATATTCCCACTGGATAAACTGGAGAAACCACGGAAGGCCAGATAGATATTCCACTGTAAATAAGTTGACATTGCCGTTTATCACTGGTCCCTTGAGAGTTTAGTCAGCATTGAATCCATAAAGCCTATAAGCCCTAGTAGAACTCAGAAAAATTGAATTTCAGAATCTATTAGACTGAGTAGCCCCTGAAGTAGAAACATGTACAATAAAACCAACAGTCTCCTTCCCAGTCAACTCCCCTCACCCACCTTAAGGAAATCACACACACCATCATCATTATCCTCAACATCCTGCTTTAATTAAACACCACTACCTCTAATATGTGTACTATACATATGACTTTCAATGCCAAACTCTTGTGACAAAATGCCTGGTTGACACAGGAGCAAGTACACATGTGTCTGAGGCTGGTTGCTCAAGGACAAACATTACAACAGAAATTCTATGAAGAGAATTATGGTGGATTATAGAGGGATAGTCACAATTTTCACCTTTCTATTACTATGCATGAAATCAAATGCAGTCACTCTCTCACATTCCTAACAGTGAAAGGGAAAATCTTTGGATGATTTTTTGGTTTTATCATTTTTGGTCAATTTTTCTCAACCTCTCCCCAGGGATTAAAATAATGAAGTCTGTTTTGTTTTCCTTAGACCCAATCACTTTTCTTTGGAGCTCACCGTGAGTCCTTGTTCCTGAAATTTCATTCTGCTTCCAGTTGCTTTAATTACTTTCTTGGGCATTAAAGGAGGAAAAATATTCATTTGAGTTCTTCCCTGCTTTGCTTCTCTGCATTTCCTTTAATATCATCCATTATTATCCCAACCAAGGTTGGATGCATCACCACCAGTACTTTGATAATGATAAAACAGGATAGTTTCTCAAAACACTTCTAAAATGCATTACTGTTTATTTTTAATTTTTAAAAAATCTTATTTTCCATTCATTGCAAAAATGCACAACTCCACGATGATAACTCGAATTTGTCTAATAAGCAGACCTTTGGATAAAGTCATTACCAAATAACATCCATCTGTAAAAAAAAAACCAAACTGTAAAATGGCTTATCCACTCTTATCTGGGGAGCCTTTCCTTTGAAATCAGAATTCTAACAAAGAATTTTTATGAAAGTGAGCATTGCATCTATCACTATTGCATCTAAGCATATTGATTGCTTTCAGGGATTAGGCCAGAGACAAGACTCTGGTTGACCAGCCTCTGATCATCTCACCCCTTCTAATGACAATATAAATAGCCAGTGGGCCCCAATTCATGGGTATGAAATTGATCTGTGTCTGCATGACTTTATTGTCCTGTCCAGTCCTGGAAGGAAGTCCTAGAGAAGCAAACTTGCCTGCAATGGAGCTTCATGTCATATTAGCATATGGCACAGCATATGGAGTGACAACTAGATGACTGTTTTCTCATTCCTGAGAAGATGCAAGAAAAAGATTTGCAGAAGAGACACATCTCTCACTGAAAAGGCAGCTGCCCAACACACAATTGTCTCCCAGTAGACTGGTACTGGCAAAGACAACTGTCTTGACTGAAAAGAACACTGCCAAGAAACTGACCTTAGGGGGACTGGGAGAGCACAGAGCATGGTATTTACATCTCTTTGAAGTTGCTTTCAAGTTTTGAAAATCACTCCTGAAAATACACTCAGCTGTGACTAGAAATGTATTTTCTGTTTCTCTTAGAATAGTTTTGAGGCAGGAGATGCACTAAAAAATGCCACTTGCCCATCCCTATATTCTCTCATTTATTTACACAGCTTGCTTGAAATAAAGTACTCTAGCAGATTAGTAATATTAAAAAGATGCATTTAAGTTTCCTTTCTTATCTCTTTCTCAATTTAGTAGCCCTGAGTGTTTCTGAAAACTATGCTAAATCCACAGTGTATTTTGGTCTTCTACACATTCTGAAGAGAGAGCACTAATCCCCTCTGATTTTCTTCAATTTGTAACTATTGCTAATTATTTCAGTATTACACCCCTTTAGCACAGAGCTGTCAGTAAAGAACACTTTGAAGATGTCTCATAATCTATTTTGTGGATGCCAAGTTGTTTCACAGCCTTTTACTTGAACCAACTTGTAAAATCCCACCAACCAGAAATCTCATTCCATTTCAGAGAGATGACTTTTGAAGTATTAAATATTATTCACTTAACAACAGCATTGTCAAAAGTATGCATATATGTGTGTGTGTGTGTGTATGTATATATATATACATACACACACACACACATGCACACAAAATACATAAACATTCATGTAGTAAAACGATAAACAAATATTTCAGAAGTTCTAGTATCCATGAGCTCTGGCTATAATTTCTGTAGTGGAGGGTTTTATGTTCCTCATAAGTCTTTCACTAAAACTCTAGTTCACATAAACTTGTTTTAGAGTGTTTCTGTCCTTTGCCACCACATGATGACTCATTTCCACAGCCTCAAATACAAATAACTCTAATTGCCCTCATGGAGGAATCTAGCTTTTCAAGTACAACTATAACTACTCTGAACTTCATTCACTCAACTCCTTCTGACTACAACTGACCTTCACTTATATAATATTCTCTAGTTCAACTTCATATATTTGTCCTTGTCAACTTCCCATGGAAACACAGTATGAGTTCAATTTGTAGGTATTGAGCTCTACTGAACCTTAGTTTCTGGATCTTTCCAGTCGTTCTAATATGAGTTCACTTTCATCTTCCCTTTTTTCCCCAACTTGTCAAGATTCTAAGATAAGGTCTTTCATCAGTATATTGAACACTCTAAAACCAATGTCATTTTAAGTTCTCTTTCTCATTCACTAGTCAAAGTCACCTCTATTTTCTTTTCCTTTACTCAAAAGCTTCAGAATATTATTCAGGAATATTTAAAAATCAAGGCAAAATAACACAAAAAGCATACTTTAGATTCAGAGAAACTTGGGCTCAAATCCCAGCTCTGCTATTTGTTAATAATTTGGCCTTCTTTAAGCTACTGGCTTTATCTGAGCCTGAATTTCCTCATCTGTAATATCAGAATGATATTATCAGTTTCAGAGTCTTTGTGTGAATCATGGAGTCATATTAACTAGGTATTTAACACACTCAAAATGAAATACTTTTGCTTGAGAAAGGAAGAATAATGTTAATGAAATGGGTGATCCCATCAGCCGTTCTACCAAGTCACTGCCCTGGAGTAAACATGAAATGAGGGACCTTGGTCAAAGATCATTTTCATGCAACATATTTCCGAAATGTGAGACTCCAGTTTTAAACACAAATAACAATCTGTTTTAGTGCTAAGGGAATATGTGGTTATATTGGATTTCAGGAGACATAGTTGATCTGTCCTTACTTGGAAATTCTCAGACAATATATTTGGATATATGAAATACCTTACCAGCTAACTTTAAACCTAACACTTGTGAAATATACAGTTTTGTTTTATTCTAAACAATGCTTGTAAATTAACTTGCCTAACACTCTCAAACATTAATGACAATAGGTGATTCAATCCAATGGGTGATAAAAATACATTGCGTTATTACTAGTATAAAATAACTACAATTAGTTTTTTAGCTTCTTGTTGGCTTACCACACCCTTTAGAGTGGTTTTTCCAAACTTTTCTACTTCTCTCAAGTCCCATATTGATTTTTCTTCATTTGTAGCAGATTCTCAAATTCCACTGTTATTTTCCAATTAAGGTTATCCAGTATGAATATACCTTTGTGACATTTTATCCATGCAAGAACACCCCTTTATATTTATATTATATTTTGTATAAAATTTATTACATAAATTGTATATTTTATATATAAACAGACCTAAAGTGCTGTATTAAAAGTTTTCAGAGTTCATTTTTTTATGACATATGATTACTTGTTTCCTTTAAATCAGGAATCAGAAAACAATAGCCCATAGGCTAAAGAGTTATTTGAAAAAAAAAATGAAGAAAACTATGTGACAGAGACCATGTGTGGCCTGCAAAGTCTAAAATATTTGCTCTCTGGCCATTTATATAAAAAAATTTGCTAACCTCTTATTTAAATTATTAGTCAGTTTTGGTCCCTGGGTAAGATCCGTGAATTTTGTGAATCTTGAAAATTCACATTCTGCTATCACACCTGCTATCCTCGTTAGACTAAAAAGCTTTTTAAGTGAAGCAAGAGTCAGCACCTTGAATTCAATATATCCACAAATATAATAATTATTTCTCTCACCCAGAAACAGATCAATTTATATATAGTCATCTAATTTTCAGCAAAGATTTCACAGTATCTAATGGGAAAAGTTTTTTCAACAATGGGGTTGGAACAAATGGGGTGATGGCTAATTTTGTGTCAACTTTGCTGAGCTATAAATTGCCCAGAGAAATGGTCAAACACTCTTCTGGTGTGTCTGTGAAGGTGTTTCTGTGTGATATTAATATTTGAATTGGGAACCTGAGTAAAATTGATTGTCTTGCCTAATATGGGTGGACCTTATCCAATCAGTTGAAAGTTTCAGTAGAAATATATCTGTATGTCAGTAAAATTAATTGTCTTGCCTAATATGTATGGGTGGATCTTATCCAATCAGTTGGAAGTTTGAGTAGAAATATATCTGTATGTCATTTTCTCTATGTATGTCATTTTCCATCTGTAATTGGGAATCATAATAGTAAAAACATATATTTTTTTAACATCTGGCACATACTTAAGGGCATTAGGTATATTTTCTATAATTATCTTGTTTTTCTACTTAGTTTAACATTTTCATTTTCATATGAATCTCTATATAATAATTCAAATAGTTTTAACATTTATAGATATGGGATCATACTATGTATGTTAATGTGTAGATTGTTTTTATCTTTCAAAAAAATTTTTTTAGATTCTCCCAAACTAATATGTTATATTATAGTTTTTCTTTTATCACTGTCATATTATGTAATACTGTATGATCATATGATCACTAAACCCATTCTCCTGTTGATAAATGTTTGGGTTATTTCTAAATTTTTGTATTACAGTGATGTCAGTTCATTTAAGGTCAATATCCAGACAGTGTCAAGGTAGTGGTCAGCATTATCTTCAATGCCCTCTCAATTAATGTGGAATGCTAGTAAGTTACTGAATCACATTTTTCTTTCATATTTAAATCTTTCTGTAGTGACCATCTATTTAGAAACCTTTCTCCATTTAAATCCATATTTAAGAAAAATGTTTCTACCACAAAGCAAAGCGTTATAGATTTTCAACTTTGCTTTATATTAAATCCAGTTTTATTTGCATGAAAATGACTAAAGAAGTCACAATTAAATTGTTATTATTGAGTTAGCCGGACACAAAAATATATTTTGAATGTATTGAATAACTTTAACCTTCATGCAGGATCATATATTAATCAACACCGGAGATATTCAAATGTTCTTAATGTTTGTCTCTGCATGATTAAAGCTTAGTTGAAGGGTCACTGTGTCTAATGAATAAATCCGTTAAGAGCTTGTCAATAACATAGAGAAATGTTTTATTTGTTTTACTAACAGCCTGTAGAAGAAAAAGCTTTTGATATCTTTGACTAAGCTAATGGGCTAGTGTCTGATATATAGACAGCAATAGTTTAATCATTACAACAGATGATTCTAAGTTTAGAGTCATAGATTTAAACTCATTGGGGACTTTACTTTTGGCCTTATCATTAGTATACATTGATTACTCTGATTGGCTAGTCATATAATTAGGAAATAGATAACATTTGTTAATAAACTTATTCAAAACAGTTCTGAAATTTTGAATGAGTAGACTTATTTTGTGCAAATATGTCCTTGAAATCTGGAAATGAGATTTAGCATTGCTTTTACATGAAAGTTATTAAATAATTAATTCCAATAGAAACATATGAAGGAAATATATGCACAGATAATTGTGTTATTAGTGAAAATAAAGTTAGAAATTGGATTAGAAAACTTTGAAAGTAAAGAAATACTTTGATTTATTGTGTTTACTTTGTGTTTGAGTACCTCATCAAAACATCAAAACACACCAACATGGCCCGCGGGATGGCCGGCCTGGCTCCCCTCCCCGGCCCCGACCGGCAGGGGCGGGGGGTGGGGACTGCCCTGAGGAGGAGGGGAGGGGAGGGCTGGGCCGGCCGGCGGGTGGGCGATAATGCCGAACTTCTGCGCGGCCTGCAACTGCACGAGGAAGAGCACACAGTCGGACCTGGCCTTCTTCAGGTTCCCGCGGGATCCGCCAGATGTCAGAAGTGGGTGGAGAATTGTAGGAGAGCAGACTTAGAAGATAAAACGCCTGATCAACTAAATAAACATTATCGATTATGCGCCAAACACTTTGAGACCTCTGTGATCTGTAGAACTATACATTTTGCAGAGGCATCAGAAAACTAAAGAATGATTGGGTTATTTTATTTCTCAAAATTAATTGAAGCACATACTTGTGAAGTCATTGGGAGAGTCCTTATAGGACAATTCTTCGAGATAATGCAATACCAACAATATTTGATCTTACCAGTCATTTGAACAATCCACATAGTAGACACAGAAAACGAATAAAAGAATTGAGTGAAGATGAAATCAGGACACTGAAACAGAAAAAAAATGATGAAACTTCTGAACAGGAACCAAAACATAAAGAAATAAACAACAGCAATGCTCAGAATCCTAGTGCAGAAGAAGGGGGTGAGGAACAGGATGAAGATATTTTACCTTTAACCCTTGAAGAGAAAGAAAACAAAGAATATTTAAAATCTCTATTTGAAATTTTGATTCTTATGGGAAAACAAAACATACCTCTGGATGGGCATGAAACTGATGAAATCCCAGAGGGTCTCTTTACTCCTGATAACTTTCAAGCGCTGCTGGAGTGCGGGATAAATTCTGGTGAAGAGGTTCTGAGAAAACGCTTTGAGACAACAGTAGTTAACACATTGTTCTGCTCAAAAACACAGCAGAAACAGATGCTAGAGATCTGTGAGAGCTGCATTCGGGAGGAAACTCTCAGGGAAGTGAGAGACTCACACTTCTTTTCCATCATCACTGATGACGTAGTGGACATAGCAGGAGGAGAACACTTGCCTGTGTTGGTGAGGTTTGTTGATGAATCTCATAACCTGAGAGAAGAATTTGTGGGCTTCTTGCCTTATGAAGCTGATGCAGAAATTTTGGCTGTGAAATTTCACATAACTGAGATAACTGAGAAGTGGGGGTTAAACATGGAGTATTGTCGCAGCCAGGCTTACACTGTGTCCAGTGGATTTTCTTCCAAAATGAAAGTTGTTGCTTCTAGACTTTTAGAGAAATATCCCCAACCTGTCTACACACTTTGCTCTTCCTGTGCCTTAAATATGTGGCTGGCAAAATCAGTGCCTGTTGTGGGAGTATCTGTTGCATTAGGAACAATTGAGGAAGTTTGTTCTTTCTTCCATCAATCTCCACAACTGTTTTTGGAGCTTGACAATGTAATTTCTGTCCTCTTTCAGAACAATGAGGAAAAGGGTAAAGAACTGAAGGAGATCTGCCATTCTCAGTGGACAGGCAGGCATGATGCTTTTGAAATTTTAGTGGACCTCCTACAAGCACTTGTTTTATGTTTAGATGGTACAAATAGTGATACAAATATTAGGTGGAATAACTATATAGCTGGTCGAGCTTTCGTACTCTACAGTGCAGTAACAGATTTTGATTTCATCGTTACCATTGTTGTTCTTAAAAATGTTTTATCTTTTACAAGAGCCTTTGGGAAAAATCTCCAAGGGCAGACCTCTGATGTCTTCTTTGCAGCCAGTAGCTTGACTGCAGTGCTGCATTTACTAATTGAAGTGATGGAAAATATTGAAGTTTACCATGAATTTTGGTTCGAAGAAGCCACAAATTTGGCAACTAAACTTGATATTCAGATGAAACTCCCCAGGAAATTCCGCAGAGCCCAGCAAGGTAACCTGGAATCTCAGCTCACCTCTGAGAGTTACTCTAAAGAAACTCTAAGTGTTCCAACAGTGGAACACATTATTCAGGAACTGAAAGATATATTCTCAGAACAGCACCTCAAAGCTCTTAAATGCTTATCTCTTATACCCTCTGTCATGGAACAGCTCAAATTTAATACATCAGAGGAACACCATGCTGACATGTACAGAAGTGACTTGCCCAATCCCGACACACTCTCAGCTGAGCTGCATTGCTGGAGAATCAAATGGAAACACAGAGGGAAAGATATAGAGCTTCCATCTACCATTTACGAAGCCCTCCATCTACCAGACATCAAGTTTTTTTCCTAACGTTTATGCATTGCTGAAAGTCCTGTGTATTCTTCCTGTGATGAAGGTTGAGAATGAACGCTATGAAAATGGGCGAAAGCGTCTCAAAGCATACCTGAGGAACACTTTGACAGACCAAAGGTCAAGTAACTTGGCTTTGCTTAACATAAATTTTGACATAAAACACGATCTCGATTTAATGGTGGACACGTATATCAAACTCTATACAACTAAGTCAGAGCTTCCTACAGATAACTCAGAAACCACTGAAAATACCTAAGAAATTTTTAAAGTAGGCTTTCTCTTATGTTTGATATTTGGAAAAATCTGTAAGAAATTTGAAAACATCTTACAGAAAAGCTGTCAGGTGTATGTAGGCCACTTAATCACTGAATATCTTGACATATTGACCTCTCATTGAGTATATTAGCCGTTGATAATCTGCCTATTTAAATGGCCCCTGTTTAAACTCTCATGCTTTGGAGACATACCTGTTCTTCCAGAAGATAGAATTGAAAGTGCCACATTACACTTCTATGGCATTTCTGCTAGTGGCACTTGGGAATTGTTTTAGTTAAGTCATTTTAGACATAACATTTATTATCACTGGATCCAATTGTCAGGTATTGAGTTATCATTTCTTAGAAGATAAAGATTTTGAAGAGGTATGGGGGGAAGGGATACATTTTAGAAAATGTTACAAGAAGCTCATGAGTGACCCTTGAGTAGTAGGAGTGTTAGTATGTTAAAAATCTGTAATGGACAGTTCAGGGAGTTACCAGACAGAAACACGTGAGCTTGCCAAGCAAGGATTGCCGTAGAGATTTTGTCTTTATCAAATGAACCTAACAGAACAAGTTACAGTTAAAGTTTGAATGGGAGAGCCTGCCATTGTTGTTCCACATTGG
>PISX010021276.1:0-33895 GCA_004024625.1 Mellivora capensis
CCCCCGCCGGCTCTCCAGCCACATAATGGAGGCGCCGCCGCCGCCGCACACGCCGAGCCCGAGGCCGCGTAGGCCTCGAGGCCGGGCGGGATTCCCCGCGCCCCCTTCCCCCCCCACTCCTCCCCCGCGGCGGCCCCCGCCCGGGGCTCCCTCCCCTCGGCGGGGCTCCGGCAGGCCTGGGGCACGGTCCCCACCCCGCGCGGGCCTCCCGCCGCGCGCAACGTACAACGCAGCACTCACCCGCCGCCGGAGCCCCGGGGCGACCGCCGCCTCCGCCGCCTTCCGCCTTCTTCTTACCTCCCGCCTGCTGCTGGCCCTGCCTCGCCCCGGGCGGCGCCACCGTCACCGCGAATAGCGAGGTGGGGCCGCTGCTCTTCCCCGCGGCCTCCTTGGCGGCCCCGCGCTGTTGTGGGGGCTGTTGCTGTGGCGTCGCCGGCGGTTGAGGCTGCTGCTCCCCGTGCCCGTTCTCGTCGCCCGCGCCTTCCTCCTCGTCGCCGAGCTCATCCTCCCCTTCCTGGAAGCCCTGATCGTCGCCGTTCTCGTCCTCCGAGGCGGCCTCCTCCTCCTCCATCGGGCCCGCGTCGGCCGCCCCCGCGGCCCCGTTCTCCTCCCCTAGCTCCATCTGGTCGCCATCCAGGGCGGCGATCCCTTCCTCCTCCTCTTCCTCCTCCTCCTCCTCCTCGTCGCCGCCGGCCGCGGCCTCCTGCTCGAGGCCTGCTCCCGAGCGCCCGGCGGAATCCCCGCCCAGGTCTAGGCTGCCGTTCCCGGGCTCCATGGCGGGGCGGCCCCCGGCCTCCTCGTCGTCCAGCGCGGCCTGGAGTCGCTCCATGAGCTCGGCCTTGAGGCCCTTGTCGGAAAGGCGCCGCTTCTTGAGCTCCTCTTTCAGCTCCGAGACCTTCAGCTTTTTTACATTAACAGGCGAGGAACTCATGGTGAGGGCCCCGATTCACCGCTAGGCGCTGGCTCAAACTCGGCTCCGCTCACTCGGCCACTGGTGGCGGCTGCTGCGGCTGCTCCTCGGCCCGGGCGGCGGCTGCGGCTGCGGCTGGAGGTGGGTTCGTGCTGCAGAGCGGACCCGCCTGGTGTCGAACGGCGCCAATTCCTTTCACCGAGTTCGCGAGGGAGACGCGGAGACTCGCCTGGCGCGAGCGAGCACGCAACGTCCTCTCGCAGGGGCGGCGCCGCGCACGTAATATAGCCGCCCCGCCCCCTGCGCTGACGGGAGCGCTGCGCAGGAGGAAAGCCGGAGCGCGCCCGCGCCCCGCCCCGCCCATTACCGTACTTCCCTCCCCGCCCCCACGCCGAAGCCGCCGAGAGCGCGGCGGAGGCCGCGCAGTGCGCTTCCAATTGGGACCGAGCAAATGGAGGAGAAGGAAAGCGCCTTTCAGTTAAACCGATGCACTGCAGCCTCTGTTGGCTTCCCTAGTTGTCTGGGCAGCCCTCGGCTCGCTCTTCGCCTCTCCATCCCGGAGGCTGGGTTCACCCCCGAGGCGTGCAGGCCTCGACTCGGCATGTTCCACGCGAGCCCTCCACCTTTTCTTCCATCTTAGATTTGCCTTCTTATCTCTCTCTCCCGCTGTTTGCTTAGAAACTCCTTGAAATCTTACTTCCGTGTTGATTTGTGCAGCGCAAATTGGCAGTTACTGTACGCGCGGGGGGGGGGGTTTCTTCCGCTTCATATTTGGTTTAATTTTCCCAAGTCCTGCCTCGCGCCCTGGATATTTTAAGTTCGGGAAGGGCGAGGGCAGAGCATCTCTTTTGTCTCTTCCCCCACCCCTGATGCAGGGCTGGGTTGGGGAGCGTGATCCTCTCTACTCCATGCTGCAAAGGCGTGCTGGACGAGCCTCCTCGGGGCCGCTGCTCTCTTGCTGCTGAGAGCCAAAGAAGTTAAAGAAGCCTCAGAATGGCATTTCTGAGTTTTCCCTTCCTACCCAGAGAGACCTCTGCAAGATTAATTCCGTCCAATTTAGGACCTGGCCATCCGCACCGGCAATGAGACCCAGTCAGACCATACATTCTGTTTCTGCTCCTAATCCCGTAGAAATACTCCTGAGTAAATAATGCTGAAACTAGTAAAAGCTCATGACAAATAAAAGGCCAGGATTTTGTAAAAAAAGAAAAAGCAACGGTCACTCTCGGAAAGAAATCTGTTATTTTGGAGTATTTCAGAAGTTTAATTTTTCTCTTTGCTAAATAAAAGGCGTGTTCTTGAGGTTTTGCACAGGGGTGACAGAATTTAGATTTGTGATAGAGGGGAACATCTTAAACCCCAGAAAATCTGCACAGTGACTAGCCAGTGTGGTCCAGTATCTCCGACTAAGGTCAGTTCTACCCACCGATTGCTGCTTTATAGCTGGTACAGTAATGCTGCCCCAATGTTAATTTGAAATTGGAACAATATGAACACTGTCTCATAGGCCAGTGTGATTTAACGGATTAATAGATTTTGGTTTTAAAGTTTCTTCTCCATAACTTTTTAAGAAGAATGTGTTTTACCATGCAGTCATTATAAAAATGAAATAGTAGGGGCGCTTGGGTAGCTCAGTTGCTTAAGTGACTGCCTCCAGCCCCCAGTCATCATCCTGGAGTCCTGGGATGGAGTCCCACAGTGGGCTCCCTGCTTGGCAGGGAGTCTGCTTCTCCCTCTGACCCTCCCCCTTCTCATACTTGCTCTTTCTCTCTCTCTCAAATAAATAAATAAAATCTTTTTTTAAAAAGGTGAAATATTAACATTTGTGAAATGATTAGAGTTGAAGTTAATGGACTATGTACAGTACTGGTAATTCTCACTTAAAGTCGGTGGAGATGGAAGGCACCCAAAATAGGAACTTCCAAGTACTGCCCAAAACTCACTTAGCCTTTGGTTACAACGTCCTTGGAGCTTATAAACAACTCACAAACTGGAGTTATAAATTCTTTGGGAAGAATGGGAAGGGGGGGCTTACATGTTTATAAACTGGATCATCATCTTCCTTCATGAATCAGAGTTACATGCAGTTAACATGATAGCCCTTTAAGGTTATAAGTGTCCTTGGGTTCACAATTTTAAATATTAGTGTTATTAAAAACATTTCCATTTGATCGGAAATGAGTAAACTATGAAAGTTTATATGTCTAAATGTCCATTTATGACCATCGTTCTTGGCACGTTAAGTCAGTGGTAACAAGCACGAAAAATAAGACTAGATGGACGTGAGAAGTTCCGTGGCTTTATCTCCAAGAGCTTCGTCGACTTTTAGAGCCCGATGGAGCTGAGAGATGGTCTTCAGGCTGCCCATTTTACAGTCTGGGAGGCTGAGGGCCCCCTTCCCACCCCAGCACTCCTTCACTACACTGGACCTTCTTAGAGGACATTTGAAAGAAAAGCAGCTTTTGCAAATGACCAGAGCCCTCATGTTACTGTTTATCCTTTTTACAAACCGATGAAATTTGCCATTCAATATTTTACCACTTGCAAGTCCAAATAGCCACTTGCATTTCTAATGTCACCCTTGTCCTGTTCTGTAGAGGCCAGTAAAAGTACGAATCACTTCCCCTAAATCACTGAGGGACCTAGAAGAGTCCTGAAATTCCCCCTTTTTGAAATCCTAGAGACTAGGAAGAATACAGAGAATACAGAGTGGAAGAGGGGACAGAGGGGACGAAGGAAGTCTCAATTGCAAAAAGGGATTAGCCGATGACGTGTGGGTCTTCAATGGATGGCACAGTTAGGGCACTCAGAATATACAGTAGCTGAGAGCTTTAGGTTGATGCGAAGGCATACCTACACCCTGTAGAGTTAGACACGCAGTTCACTCAGCAAATACGTTTGAGCACATTCTGTAAAGCAGGCAGGTCTACTAGGAATACGGCGGTGAACTGTGTAACTCTGCCTTCAGTCTCTCGGGGACAGTTAGGCAGTAAATAAAATCGAGGTGGTAACAGGTCCCACGGGGAAATGCAAGTCAGGAGAACAGCAGGGGACGTTCATGCGGGGGTGAGAATTTAGCTGTAAATGGGGCGAGGGGTGTCAGGAAAGTCTAAGAAATAAGGTAACAGCAAGCATCTAGCAGAGGTGGAGGAAAAGAACAGCAAATATAGAAAACGGAGGGAAAGGACGGAAAGTGAGGTCAGAGGGCACAGAGTCAACGCCCAACGTATCCATTTATCTACTTAAATATTTACTGAACACCTGCTATGTACCAGTACTATACGCCATGTGCAGGGAAAACAGACATGACTGACACAGACCCAGGCCTCCGGGAGCTTGCAGTTTGGAGATAACCACTAACTAGTACAGCTAGATAACCACTAACTAGAACAGCCCCCCCTGATGGTCTCCTGAGCAGCTATCCGAAGAGCTCCCCTGGTGAAGGTCTGTATACACACTTACCCACCCACTGACCTTCACACATGCGAAAACAACACCAAACCAAAGCTCACAGAGACACTTAAGAAGCCAGTTGTATAACATCTGCCAGGAAACAGTAATTAGCTAAGATTATCTTAAATGGTTTTCATTGTCCTATATACAGAGCTGCCTGTCATTTGCAGACTTTTGCTGGCTGATGCTTAGTCCACCGCTGAAAGTTGTCAGGGGTTGAGAGGGGAAAAATCAAACTCAAAAAAAAAATCACTCAAAGTGCCTCCAGCCCTGTCTTAATTGCCTGGACGCTGTATATTTACACTCTCTGCTTCCCTCCCCTCCTTTTGCTTTGTTCTACCCAGGCCCACTTTAAATGCAATGTTTCTTAAGTCTGCTGTGCTTTGGGGCACCTGGGTGGCTCAGTCTGTTAAGCGTCTGCCTTTGGCTTGGGTCATGATCCTGGGGTTCTGGGATCGAGTCCCACGGCAGGCTCCTCTACCCTTACCCCTGCTTGTACTCGTGCTCGCTCTCTTTCTCTCAAAAATAAATACATAAAATGTTTTTTAAAATAATTTTTTTTAAAGTCTGCTGTGTTTGTCCAGATTCATTTATTTGGGATAGGAACTGGCAGCGATTGAGTTCCTGCTAGGTACCGACCACTGCGCTAGGCATTTTATACCCAATATTTCTAATCCCTGCAGCAATCTTACAAGGGAGGAATTACTGGTTTCAGTTTATGGATATAGAAACTGAGCATCAGAGAGGTTGAGGAACTTGGCCAAAGTTAATAAGCAGCAAGGCTGAGATATTGAACCAGGATTGCCTGGCTTCTCTTTCCAAGTTCCTTCTCCTATACCAGCTGGATGCATCAGGGTTTCAAAGTCAAAGCTGACATGCTGTGTGGCAGCAGATTTGGCAGTATATAGTGTGGGAGAAAGAGACAAAGCAATGACTACGTTGCAAGGGTGATTTTTGCTATGAGGGAGGGATATATTCAGTTTGGTAAAATGGAGCAAAGGCCCCTATTTAAAGGTATACCTACATGGTGTCTGGGTGGCTCAGTCGTTAAGCATCTGCCTTTCGCTCAGGTCATGATCCCAGGGTCCTGGGCTGGAGCATCAGGCTCCCTGCTTGTCAGGAAGCCTGCTTCTCCCTCTCCCACTCCCCCTGCTTGTGTTCCGTCTCTCACTGTCTCTCTCCATCAAATAAATAAATAAAATCTTTTAAAAATAAAAAATTAAAAAAAATAAAGGTATACCCACCTATGGCTGTGGGAATGGGACCCAGGATTGCCAGGTCTTTCTTTTTTTGTTTTTTTTTATTTTTTTATTTTTTATAAACATATAATGTATTTTTTTTAATATATATTTTATTTATTTATTTATTTGACAGACAAAGATCATAAGCAGGCAGAGAGGCAGGCAGAGAGAGAGGAGGAAGCAGGCTTCCCGGCAAGCAGGGAGCCCGATGCGGGGCTCGATCCCAGGACCCTGAGATCATGACCTGAGCCGAAAGCAGAGGCCTAACCGACTGAGCCACCCAGGCGCCCCAACATTTAATGTATTTTTATCCCCAGGGGTACATGTCTGTGAATCGCCAGGTTTACACACTTCACAGCACTCACCATAGCACATACCCTCCCCAGTGTGCCAGGTCTTTCTTAAGGGAAGTGGGAAACCTTCACTTTTGTGTGACCTCTCCTGAATTTTAGAGGCGGCCAACACTACTCTGGCCAAAAACCAGACACAAAAACGTGTCTTCGGCCAACTGTTGGTAAGCCCGGGTCATGGAGAGGTCACAGGCAGGAAGACCAGTTACGAGGCCATTTGGAGGCATGAAGGTCACGGACCCAGGTCAGATGCCTCCCTTTTGAGATACCCCTGGGGATGTTCCTTTGGACTCTGACACCAGCACCTAGGTTTGGCAAATATGACCATTTGGGTTAATTTTCTAAACAGCCCTGCTCTTAGGATGGAGAAGAACTATTTGTGGGAGTGGGCACAGTCTTTACTAAGGGAGAACGGCTGTGCAGGACCCAGCTTTTTAGGCATTTTGGAGACCTGTACATGAAGGCACTCGACCCTCAGCCAGGTCCTTCCCTCGGCCTCAGCAAAGTGGCTGCATACAGACTACAAGACGCAGGAATCCAATCAGAGAATCAGAGCGGCCCTTAGCCACGCGGAAGGCCTGGGGACTTCCTCCCATTTCCCTCCCTGCTTCTGTCCCATTGGGCTGGTGGAAACAATGCCAAGGAGTCTTCGGAGGTGGACAGGGGCACAAAGAGGGATCTAGAACCCAAGCAGAGGTGACGTATGGGAAGAAGAGTGGACCTCGGCTGTCAGGAGTGAGCCCTGTTACAGGACCGCGTGGGGAGAGGGACAAACAGACAGAATGTACTCATGATGATCTGCAACTTCCCGGTCCTAATCAGGGTGTCATTACGTCATCCTCACAGTGATTCTAAGCCTTGCTTATTCTACTTTGTTTTAAGATTCTCTTCGGGTGTCGGCTGCTCCACCCAAGCCAGCGCCCACACCACTAGCATTCCCACTACTCCCCACTTTTGGCTTTATCATCCAAAAAAAAAAAAAAAAAAAATGTTATGAGAAGCTCCAAAAAAAAAAAAAAAAAAATTCTCTTCAGGTGTCACCTCCTCCAAGAAGCCTTCCCTGATTGCCCTCACCCCACTGCACTACATATGCTTCCTCTCAAGCTTCCAGAATCTCTTGCCTAATAGTCTTATAATGATTTGTTTGTGTGTCTGTCTCCCACTGACCAACCTTCTCAAGGGGCCGCTGCTGTAGGTCCCCTTCATCTAATGTTCTTCAGGCCTGAGAGGTAAGCATTCAGGACAGGTGATGTGCAGAACAAGGGAGACTGTGTGAATCCACATAGCTCAGCAAATCGCTCTGTCCCTTACCAGCCAGGTAACCTCAGGCAAAGTTCCTCCCTCTCTCAACTTTGGTCTCTTAACCTGTAAAATGACCAGGTCCTATTTTCCCCTGAGGGGTAAGAATCCCATATGTGAAAGTGCCAAATCCTAAAATGCTATACAAACGCATGGTATTTCTATAATGATTACTTAGCAAACAGACTTGGGGGGAACGTTTTTGTTTGCCTATCTCGATCTGAAATTGAGTAGTAACATAGTGTTTATTGAAAGACTTTAGAGTTCAGTTTGATAGCCCTGGGAGTAAGAGACCCAAGACAGTCTGGGTTGGTAAGCTCTGCCTCTTTTGTCTGGGCATCAACACCAGGCATGGTTGGCCCTCCTTCTAGAACAGCAAAGTCACATTTGAACAAGTGGTCTGGAGAGATTCTTGACTCTTGAGTTCTTACCTGCACGCAGGGTCCACAACCACTCTTGCTAAAGAAAAAAAAAAAAAAGAAGAAGCAGGTGCCTTAGTCACACTACTCCCACAGAAGCATTGTTATTGTTGTGAATAATTCAAAAAATTAAAACAGATAAAACCCTAAAAAAAATCAGTGCAGTGCTTTAAAATGTGAAGATAAAGTTATTGGCGGCCCATCAAGTGCGACAGGTACCTTTTTGGGAACAGGGATGAATGTGCTCGGCCATCCACGCTCACCTGGGACGGCTCGGTGATCCACCGTTGGACGCCAAGGCAGGAGAGGAGCACAAATGAGGGAAAAGAAGGGAGTTTCGCTTGCAGGTGCGTACATATCGGTGTTTTCCCCTCCAGAAACAGAGCTTCTGCCCTTTATTACAAAAATACTCAAGCCGCCGGACGGTCCTCTAACAGGTGAGCTTGAAGCACGTTCTGGAGTTATGACTGATAATATTGCCCAGGCACGCTAATGAAGCATTTTGTCAACAGAATCTTAATTTACGTCTGTCCAGAGAGAACTGAGGGAATTTACCTTCCTGGCCCTCAGAGAGGGGGCGGGGAAGTCATGAATCAACAGGTGGAGAGAGGATGGCGAGTCTGGATTTAGGCTCATACTTGTATCTTTCTGAACGGCGCTCTGATTTCTTCCCCCTATTCGAGAATAGGTGGGCTGCAAGCTGGGACACATTTCCAGTTTCTTCCTCCATTAGATGGCGAGTGGGGTCACACCATTTACTTAAATGTGAATTCCCAGAGCGGGAACTTCAAACAAAGTTTTTACATTGTTAAATAGTAGCGATTTTTCTGCCACGGGTGGTTCGAATTCAGCTGTACTTGCCATCAGCATAATAATATAGAGCTTGTAGAAAAGGGAATCACTCATTAACAATTTGCCAGAATGAATGATCTTTTTAAGGCCCTGCTTAAAGCCTCTGGGCGGCTTCCCACTGCCCTGGGGATAGAGCATGGGGAGCACCACCTGCCTGGGGAGGGGACCCCGGGGGGGAGGGGTAGCTCTGCTGCCTCCCCAGCCTTTCCTCTGGCTTCTCAGAGCACCCTCGGCCCCGGGGGACCCTTCTGTTCCCAGGACCTGCCTCGGTGTCCTTCTGGTGCTGGAGATACTCTCCGTCCGGCTAACTCCCAGGTCTCAATGTAGTTCTGACACCCTGACCAAGTTCTGTCCTCCCGACTTACAGACCCCCGCAGCCCACCCCTCCCTCCCTGAACACTTCCTGTTGCTACGATAAACCTGCCTCAAGGGAGTGTTGTCAAGACAAAGCGCCCCACTGAGTCTGGAGCAGCCTCCAAATGTTAACTTTCGATCCACTGTCAGTGGCCTTGCTGTCTCCTTCCTGCATCGTATCCTCAGAAGGGCAGAACACGTCTGTCGTGTTCCTCCCACAATGAGGACCGGGCTCGATTTGAATCAGAGGTGCTCAACAAACACTGGTGGAATGAAGGAATAGACCCGAATTTGTTGGATGGAGGAAGTGGGGTGGGGGTTACTGTTTAATGGGTACAGGGTTTCTGTTTGGGATAATGAAACACGCCTGGAGATGGATGGGGGGGATGGGTGTACAACGAAATGGATGTACGTAATACCACTGAAATGCACATAAACATGCTTCTGTTGTACGTTTTATGTGATGTATATTTTGCCACGATAAAAAATTGTGTTGAATGAATGCACGGTTGACTCTTATAGCTTGGTCCTATTCAACACTAATATTTTAATTCAATCAGTATTCATAGAGTGCCTACTATGGGTAACAGAGAAAGGTACACTCTCGGACTGAGAGGATAGTCTGTAAAATACAAGCAAATTTCACACCCAATCACCCTTTCTATGTAAACACCTTTAATCTAGACAGACAGGTCTTATTTTTTAAAAAAGATTCTATTTATTGATTTGGCAGAGAGAGAGAGAGAGAGCGCGTGCAGCAGCAGATGGAGAGGGAGAAGAAGAAGGGGAAGGAGAAGCAGACTCCTCACTGAGCAGGGAGCCTGATGTGGGACTTGATCCCAGGACCCTGGGATCATGACCTGAGCTGAAGGCAGACGCTTAACCTACTGAGCTGCCCAGGTGTCCCAGAAAAGATCTTATTTATCTTTATACCCCAAGTCACAAGCACATAATATGTGCCCAACTAATGTTTGCTAAATCAAAAATAGGGCATTGACAATAGTCCAGTGTTTAAGGAGGTCTTTCCCCATTACAAAACGCTCCCCACACCAAATCTTATATGGGATCTCTTTCCTTCTTTCTTCTCCTTTCTCTTTCCTTCACGTTAACAGCCATCCCTGCCTGACTTGGCGGTTTTCTCAATTTCCTTATCCTTGTTTGGCCAGCTGTTTTTAGCTGTTCATCTCTTGCTCTCATTCGCACGTGTCTAAGCAAATTTTACTTTTTTTTTTTTTTTAAGAAAGGCAGACTGCCACATGCAGCGCCTCTTTTGGATGTGTCTGGAGTCTTGGAAGCTTGACGTTCTCCTACAAATGGACCTTGAGAGCTTGTTTGGAGGTTCTAGCAGGGGAGCGCAGCTACTCACATACCCTTGACCGAAGAACGGTCCTCTCCTCTATCAGGGAAGGTCGTACTGTGCGACCCAGCACGCAGCTTCGGGAGGGACGCACACAGAGCAGTGAGGGAGGAAGGGGACACCCACCTAGCCAGCCAGATCAGCCGAATCAACCCTGGCAATCAGTGGGATGACAGATGTCGCAGCCAGATCTCCCTCACATCCCAAATTTCACTATTTTATACCTTCCGTGCCTTCTACAAAGTCCGAGTCCTGGAGAAAAGTTACACTTGTCTCTGAGGAGAAAGATGCGTAGGGATAAGACGGGCTTAGCAGATGGGTTGGGCAACGCACCCTGGGATCCCCAGACCCCCCACCAATCCCACCTGTCCCCAGACCTCCTGGGCATCTTTGGGGCGAGGGGTGAGTAAGACACACGGTGCTTCTGTAAGCAACCACACACCATTTGCCCACTTGCTGCCAGCAAGTGACTGTCAGTTGCCTGGTGGTTTTCTTTCACTTTCCACTGAATTAACTTCAGTCTTTTCATAATGGACGGAAGTAGATAAGAAGATATGGTGTAATAAAATATTAGGCAGCATTGTAGAGAGGGGAACATCAAAGCACAAAGCTAATCAGAGTGATAAAGAATATTCTGTTTGCGAGGTCTGTGTCAAACAGCCTGACCAGCGGGAGCGGTCTTTTGTAGGACTTGGCTTTCCAAGGTAGACACCATGGAATGAAGCCAAGAGGTGCAGAGATCACATTGGACTTCCATGCATTTGAGGCATGGGACATGCAGGTGGACTTCCCATTCTAGAACCATCTTCCTGATAGGCGTGACATAGCAGAGGGCTTCTGAGAATAGCCTCGAGCCAGACTGCAAGAGGTAGAATCCATCCGCCTTACTTCCTACCTTCTGTGAACTGAGGCAAATTTCCTGATCTTTCTATGCCTCAGTTTTCTCATCTGTAAAATGAGAATAATGAGATACTTACTCAGGGAGTTTTCATGAGCATGAGATACACTAATACTGACTTGCAAAGCACTTAGAACAATGCCAGGCTATTGAGTATTATGTCAATGTTTGATAAGTAAATAAAATCATAAATGTAGTTAATGCACACCTTAGCACCCTCTGGCTTACAAAAGAATTTCATGTAGTTAGGATTACATCCCTTTTATGGATGGGAAAATAAGGTTTCCTAAGCACTTTGAGTCAAAGCTGATTAAAAAGAAAAATGAGCATTTAATATCATATTTCTTTTTTGAATTTATTTTTGAAAGAGAGTGTATATAAGCAGGCCAGAGGGAGAGGGAGAAACAGACTCTCTGCTGAGCAGGGAGCCCGATGTGGGACTTGATCCCAGGACCCTGAGATCATGACCTGAGCCGAAGGCAGACGCTGAACCAACTGAGCTACCCGGGCGTCCCAATATCTTTTATTTCTTATCCTTTCTCTAAGGGAAAGGATCAGCTCTCTTTTTTCCTATTTCCACAGCAAAGAGCATAGTGGTTAATCACTTAATTTTTATTTGATTATTATGATAATAAGTAGAATAGTTATCATTAAAATAAAATATAGTTTGTATCTGTGTATATATGACGGGTGGCATATGGCCTGTGTCCATTCTAAGAATACTTACCTGTTGATCTTTATTATTACTATTGGTCTATTTTTCCTTATTGCTCAGGGACCAGTATTAATATTAATTTCATGCATATTAGTCTTAATGGTGTATGTTACTCTTACACTCCAACACCTGGGTTGAAATGCAGGCTATCTGCCTGTGGCTCACTGTGGACTTTGGATTGAGAGAAGCTTCTCTTTCTTCACCCATACTGAGAGTTACATGAGAAGTTTGTTCTCTGTTCTACAGTTATTGGCCTTTTTCTATTTTAAATAGGATGGTATGCATGGGCAAGGGTTCTTAAAGTAGCAGATGAATGAGGAAGCAAGAATGCTTCCTCCCTAGACCCTGCAGAGCGATGTTAAGTATACAGTCTTCGAAGCTGGGGGCTCATATTAATGATACCATATATACCATATATAATTCACACTATATTAATATATCGGGCACTAAACCCCAGCTCTGCCATTTACTACCTGTGTGACTTTAGGCAAGGTGCTCCGCCTCTGTCCAGTTTCTCATTCACAACATAGAAATAATGGCAGTATCCACCGTACTGGGAAATGGAAACATTACATGAGTTAATAAATGTTAAGCATTTAGAACAGGCTCGGCTCATGGCAAACATGGGGTCAATGTTAGCTGTTAGCTCTATGCTCTGTTTTGCTCAGGACTTTCATGAGCTTCTTGTCTAAGTCAATGGCTTTCAAACACTCTTGCCCATGACCTTCAGTAAGAAATACATGTTATATCCCAACCCAGTACACTCACACATAAAAAACTAAATGGAAATTTTGCAAAACATGAATACTCTTGTACCTGGATTGTACTCCATTAATTTCTGTTAATTCTGTTCCCCTTTAAAGAAAAATACTGATAGTTCCCTATGAAATAGATTTCACAACCCACTAATGGCTCCGTTTGAAAACACCTGCTCTTTGGTACCTGTGATATGCAGAATAATGTCTCTCTGACACATTCACGCCCTAATTCCTAGACCCTACATGTTGTTACCTTAAGCAGCTAAGGGAACTTTGCAGATCTGATTAAGGTTACAGACTTGGAGAGGAGAGAATTCAACTTGATTGTCCAGGTGAGCTCAGTCTAATCACATGAGATTTTTAAAAAGATTTGTATTTATTTACTTAAGAGAGAGACAGAGATAGAGAGAGTAGGGGGAGGGGGCTGAGTAGGGAGCCTGACGAGGGTCTCAATCCCAGGACCCCGAGATCATGACCTGAGCCAGAGTCAGACGCTTAACTGACTGAGCCACCCAGGCATCCTTCATGTGAGATCTTGAAAAGCAGAGAAACTTTCCTGGCTGTGGTCAGAGAGAGATGTAAGAATGGGAGGGTCAGAGATGCAAAGGGAAGAAGGACTCCGTCTGCCGTTACCAGTGGTGAACCTGGGGAAGGTGCTGGCTATGAGCCAAACTAGGGCTGCTGGCATCCTCCAGAAGCTGGAGACGGCAAGGAAACAGATTCTTCCTTAGAGCTTCCGGAATGGAAGGCAGTCTCCACTGAGACCCGTGTCGGGCTTCTCCCTGCCAAAATAATACATTTGTGCTGCTTAAGACACCAGATATGTGATCAACTGTATTAGCAGCAACAGGAAACTGATAGACTACCTAAGCTTGAAAACCTGACTTCACCTTTAATGACTCTCTCTTCCTAGCCCCGTGCGCTTCAATGAATCACCAATGCCTTCTGCTTCACCTTTGAGTGTCTCTGGTCCAATCCACACACCTGCCCAATTTTCATGGCCGCAGCCCTCATTCTGGGTCCCTGGATCTCTCTCTGGGACAATGAACCCTCCTAGCTGCTTTCCCTACTTCTGTGGCCCCCACCTGCCCCAAACCCTCCTCCTTCTGGCTTTCAGAGTCAACTTTCTCAACGACCAATGTGATGACCTCTCAGTACTTTTGATGCCTCGTCATGCCCACAGGATAACATCTAAGGTCTTTGGGGGATATTTAAAGTGCTTCAGACGACCTGGCTTCAAATCCCCGAGGATATGTTTCCCTACTGCAATTTTCCTATTCTCACTCCTTAGAATATCGAATTTATAAAGTTACTTCACCATCTCACTTTATTATACCTAGCGGTTTAATTTTCTTTGTTGTTTTGGCCTTAAAAAATTGTTTCTTGGGCACCAAAGAAGGCACAAAGAAGAATCCCCGCCTGCCAATCAGCCCACAGATTTTGTACCCCAACCAAGACCTCCAAGTGTCTCATTTATAATATGGCCCTCCAACCACAACATGTTTTACTTTCTTTTTTTTTTTTAAGATTTTATTTATTTATTTATTTATTTATTTATTTATTTATTTGACAGAGAGAGATCACAAGTAGGCAGAGAACCAGGCAGAGAGAGAAAGGAGGAAGCAGGCTCCCTGCGGAGCAGAGAGCCCGATGCAGGGCTCGATCCCAGGACCCTGGGATCCTCTCTTTTTATTAGAGTTTAGAGAACTCTCTTTTTGTGCTTAGGAAAAGTAAACAAATTTGCCAGGCAGTATATTCTTTATTTGCACCTTTTGTATTAACGAGCCTCATTCAAAATGTGTACCAATCTATGTATTTGAAAGGTCCTGCGGGACCTAACGTCCAAACGTGGATGCTGGAGGAATGTGTGATGTTATCCTCCTGCCCTGCCAGCAGGAGCCCGACATACTTTCTCATAGTCCATATGTGAGAAGGAAGGCCATCCCCTAACAACCCAAGGTCCCCTTGCCTTAACCCTGACCCCAAGGCTTTTCTGGCATTGCATCTTGTTCTACATATCCCTTGTGGTTTAGCCAACTCACTCAGATCAAGGGCACAATTAAGTTTTGCTGCATCCAGAGGAAATTTTAGATGACAAAGTGCAAGTGTTGTAAAACATTGTATTAGTTTATGGTGTGCCTGGGTGGCTCAGTCATTGGGCATCTGCCTTCAGTTCGGGTCATGATTCCGGGGTCCTGGGATCGAGTCCCACATTGGGTTCTCTGCTCAGTGGGGAGCCTGCTTCTCCCTCTCTCACTCCCCTTGCTTGTATTCCCTCTCTCACTGTCTCTCTCTCTGTCAAATAATAAAATCTTTAAAAAAAAAAACAAAACATTGTATTAGTTTCCTCCAGCTGCTGTGACAAAATTGCACAGACTGAGTGACCTGAACCAAAGGAATTTATTTTCTCACAGTTATGGAGCCTAAAAGTTCCAAATTAAGGTGTCTGTAGGATTGGCTTCTTCTGAAGCCTCTCTCCCTGGCGTGCAGATGGCCACCTTCTCGCTGTGTCCTCATGTGGTCTTTCTCTGCGCACACATCTTCCTGGAGTCTGTCTGTGTGTGCAGCTTCCTCTTCTTACGAGGACACCAGTCAGATTGGATGGGGCCCACGTTAATGGATTTATTTTATCTTAACAGGTTTTAATTTTAACTTAATCACCTCTTTAAAGTCCCTGCAACCAAATATAGTTCCATTCCAAGTTATCAGGGGTTTGGATTTCTTTTTTTTTCCCCCTTAAGATTTATTTATTTATTTGGTGGGGATGGGTGAAGCACAACCAGGGAGAGGGGGAGAGGGAGAAGCAGGCTCTCTGCTGAGCAAGGAGCCCGATTTGGGCTCGATTCCAGGATCCCAACTTGGGGCTTGATCCCAGGATCCCAAGATCATGACCTGATCTAAAGGTAGACACTCGACCCATTGAGCCAGCCAGGAGCCTCTGGGGGTTTGGATTTCAACATGGATTTGGGGAGTGGGCTGGGACAGACTCAGCCCATAACAAAGAGTAAGGGCATTGCTTCTTGAAACTCTGATTTGCACACACCCTTTCTCCTGACAAATTCCTCTTAGGTGCTGCTCAAAACCCCTGTTAGGGTCCTTCTGTTCAGGTGCTATGGATCCTCAAGGCTGGGGTCTACCCTGTGGCCCTACTTTCTTCTCTAGAAGAATCATGACTTTGTGCAGGGTAGGGGAGGGCCTCATACACCTGCCCCATGATTTTTGGTTATAATTTTCACACGTCACAGCCAGCTTACCAGCAACTCAGCTCGCCCAGCCGTGCCATAAGAACCCTGTTCTCTCTCCCTTTTTCCTGATGCTTTTCGCTGGGACTCTTTTGAAGACTATGCTCCGCCCTTATGTTAGCAATGGAGATGCTGAGGTACCATGCTCCACTCTTCCTGGCTTTTTCCCCCCTTTATGCCCTGTTTTCTTTAAAAGCAGCTTTCAATATTACTCTATACTCTTTGCTGTTTGCAGTCCCTGAAGTCCCACTCACTCCCCACAGAGCTTGAATCCAGATTCCCAGATACATTGTCTTTCCAATCAGAAATTCATAAAGTTCGGAGTGCCTGGGTGGCTCAGTCAGTTAAGCGTCCGACTCTTGATTTCGGCTCAGGTCATGATTTCAGGGCTGTGAGGTCGAGCCCCACGTCAGGCTCTGTGCTGAGTGTGGAGTTTGCTAAGATCTTCTCTCTCCCTCTGCCCCTGCCTCTGTTCCCTGTCTCTCTCTCTTTCTCAAATAAATAAATAAATCTTTAAAAAAAAAAGAAATTCTTAAAGATCATTTTCAATGAGACAGCAACACCAGCTTCCTTTAAACTTTTCAACTGTATAATTTGGGATCCCTTCCTCTTTGCTTCAGATCACACCCCCCCCCCTTTTTTTTTAAAAATGTGACATTGTTGCTTCATAGACCAGGGTCAAATATGACCACTATACTTAGCCACGTGGGAGTGACACCCTGGTCCTTGGCTGTGGTCTGGGAGCCGCGGGGTAGCTCCTCAGAAGCGAGCCAGGAGTCCAGTGATGCTATGTGCTGGCAATGGCCATGGATTTGGGGACAGATAGCTCATGCCTTGAGCAATCACAAGTCCAAGGTCAGTGGCCTCTCCTGGGAAATCTGGTGGTTAGTACAGGTAGATATTCAGAGAACGGACGAGGGTAGCATTACTAATCTACATGGAGACTTATTTACAAGACTTCTGTTTTGTTTTGTGTTTTAGTTGGGTAGTTGTGTGTGTGTGTCAAGTGGGCATTAAAGGGTCCTAGCCTAAGGCAGCGTCACCCTGAGGGACACTAAGAGAAACTCTGGTCCCAGAGTTTAACATCTGAAAAACCAAATTTGATTCTCAGGCGCCTGAAGCATCATGTTAGCATCCATGTCTTTGCTTTGATCTTGCTTAGCTGGGATCTGATTATTTGCATTCAGGGTTTGCATTAATATTCAGGCTAACAAACAAGCACGCCTGAAAATGCTGAGGTTGGCTGGCCAGCCCCCTTGTTAACTACTACAAGTGAGGTAGGGTTGTGGTCATTAATATAAATGACTGACTCTCCTCAGTCATCTGGTCAGTAGGAAAGAGCATCGAACTAAGAGCGAAGGATCTGGTTCAAATCCCAGCCCCCGCTGGAGCATTATTTTCTGCTCTCTGAGACATTTCCCTCACTTGCTAAAAAAAATGAGAGGACGATCCTTAACATTTAATTTGCATTTTTATAAAAATAACACACACATTGTTAAATGGTCAAATAATACTACAAGGCTTATCACAGACAACAGCGATTCTTACGAAGAGGGCCACAATGATATCTCCCATCCCACAATGCTCTTCTTCTGAGACCTTGACTCCCCACCCCGGAAATGGAGGGTTCTGTGTTTTCTCCCCTCTAACTAGGGAAAACCCTTGTAACTGCTTTGACTGGCAGAGTATTATGTTTGGTCGGGGTTCCCCGGAGAAACAGATCAGTAGGATATATATATAGAGACAGACAGAGAGACAGACAGACATATTGATTTACAATCAGGTATTGGCTCCCCCAGTTATGGAGGCTGAGCAATCCCACGGCTGTCCTCCACGAGCTGGAGAAGGCCCAAGCAGGGTAGTTGTAGTTCAAAGACCCAAGAGTCAGGAGCTCCGAGGGCAGAAGACAGACTTTTCAACTCAAGTGGTCTGTCAGAGAGCGACTCCATCCTTCCTCAGTCTTTTTGTCTTATTCAGGCCCTCAAACAATTAGATGATGCCCACCCCCACTGCCATGGGGAAGGGAGATCCACTGTACTCAGTCTACTGACTCGAACACTAATCTCTTCCAGAAATCCCAAATGGACGTGCGCACAAATACTGTCTAACCAGATAGCTGGACATTCCGAGATCCAGTCAGATTGACACAGAAAATGAACTATCATAGACACTACGTGATGATATCCTGTTCTCTTGGGACACTCGCCTCTGGGACCCTGAGCTGCCAAATGAGAAAAAGTTCAAATTAGCCTACCTGGAGAGACCCCATAGAAAAGCCCTGGGAGAGGGAGATGAGAAGAGAGGTGTGGCTAGGCTCCAGCTGCTCCAGCCCCACTCCATTTCCTGCATCCCAAACCACCCAGCAGAGCCCTTCCTGAAATCCTCAGGCCTAGGGCCCTTGAGAGGCATACAGTGGTTGTTACTATTTAAAGCCACCAAGTTCTAGCCAATGTGTTACCTGCTTGTAGTAACCATAATGCTTCTGAACCAGCTCACGGTTCAGTGTCATTCTATTGAGAGCAGCCTGTTTCCTTTCTTTTCTTTTCTTTTCCTTTTTGAAGAAAGAAAGGGGTGGGGATGGTGGACAGAGGGAGAGGGAGAGAAATCCTCAAGCAGGCTCCAGACCCAGCATGGAGCCCAACACAGGGCTCAATCCCACGACCCTGAGGTCATGACTGAGCCGAAATCAAGAGTCTGACACTTAACCAACTGAGCTACCCAGGCACCAATCTCTTTCCTTTCTTCTAGCACTTTCTTCTTACTATACATAACTCCAGAAGAATTAATATGCTTATACAGGCATCCATCTCAGACATACTACAATTTGACTTTCTCTTTGGTCCATCTTCTATTATCCCTTCTTCCCATTTCTACTTTCTCAATCACTTAAACATAATTATATCAAAATCTTGGTTTAAGTCAGTATTTATCTTTTGCCTTATCATTACTACCCTGTAAGCACTGCTCACTGCTGAGCCAACTGACTCTTGACCACTACATTCCCTTTCTTATTTCTCACTTGCCCACTTGCTCTGGTTCTCATATCATTACCACTTCGTCCTGCCACACTCCTCAACTAGATTGCAAAATAAAAAAAATAAAATAAAATAAAAGGTCAAACTAGAGTGTGAAGACGAAAGATAGTCAACGTGTTTAAATCCATCATGCACTCTATCCATCCATTTCCAATGCCCCTGGCATCCATTGTCTTGGAGCCTCTGGTCCCCTGTGCCTCGGTGGACTGGTATGCTCTCCAAGTAAAACTTCTGTCCAGAGGTTTCCTGTTGCCTCTCCCCTGCAACAGGCCCCTTTCTTCCTGACTCCTTCTTGCGTTACTGCCTCATTTAAGTGGAACACAACCTGTAGGAGCTTCCTCGGGGACGAAGTGCAGGAAGGGGAAGTGCTGAGAGTTTCTATGGCCAAAAATGTCTTCATTCTCTTCTGTCACATGATTAATACTTGGGTGAAGTAGCGGATTCTGGGTTGAAGATCTTTTCTTCTCAAAAGTTTGAAGGTGTCACTCTCTGGTCTTTCCAGTATGCAATGCCATTTTTGAGAATTCCCCTGCCATTCTGATTCCAGAATCATATTTTGAGACTTAATTTTGTTGTTATTCTAGAGACACTTCTGGCATTTCCTCTTGATCTCTGGTGTTCTGAATCAGCATGAAGATAGGACTGAGTGTAGATTTTGTTCTCC
The DNA here is from genome assembly GCA_004024625.1 of Mellivora capensis. Taxonomy (NCBI): domain Eukaryota; kingdom Metazoa; phylum Chordata; class Mammalia; order Carnivora; family Mustelidae; genus Mellivora; species Mellivora capensis. Next base: position 19,548 of record PISX010021276.1, read on the forward strand.
TTCATTTTTCTGGATAGGCCCTTTGAATCTAGAGGCCTGCTTTCCTATTCTCAGAAATGCATGACTTCTTTTCTTCTATTTTATTTCTTAAATCTCTATTAGTTGGCTATTGGGTTACCTGAATTAATCCTTTCAGTTTTAAAATCTTTTCTTCCAAAAAATAAAAATAAAATAAAATAAAATATTTTCTTCCTTTTTTCCAATCTTCCTATGTTAGGGGAAATTTCCTCATTCTTAAAAATTTGCTCTCATTTTGTCTTTTCTCTCTGAGAATTCCAATTAATTTCTGAAGGTGTTTTTGGCTCTGTTTCTAGCATTGGCTTTGCTTTCTCCAATTTGCTTTTGTACTCATTTATTATAGTTCCTGCCTTTCACAGGGGACTCTTCACTCCAACATCCAGCAGTCGCATTACACAGTGATGTGGTAAGAAGCTGAAAGGAAACATGGCTGATGCTTGGTAAAGCTGTTTCACGGCAGGGTGACAGGCCCACCTCTCTTGGCTGGCAGTTCAGTGTTTTAGCTGAGCACTGAGAGTCATTCTTCTGCCTGATGATTGGCTGTACACCTAGGTGACAGGGTTCCCTGCTCAGTTGGGAATCTACTTCTCACTCTCCTTCTGTCCCTCCCCCTGCTTGTGCTCTTTTTCTCCCTCAAATAAATAAAATCTTAAAAAAAATCATTCTATTTATTTATTATAAATTTATTTTAATTTATATAATTTAAAAATTTTTCATCATCATGATAAATGTATTCTTTTTTTCTCTTTTTTTCTTTATATATTCGCATTTTCTTCCATTTTTTAAATTAACATATAATGTGTTATTTCCTTCAGGGGTACAGGTCTGTGAATCATCAGGTTTACACATTTCACAGCACTCACCATAGCACATACCCTCCCCAGTGTCCATAACTCAGCCACCCTCTCCCTCTTCCCCAACCCTTCCAGCAACCCTCAGTTTGTTTCCCAAGATTAAGAGTCTCTTATGGTTTATCTCCCTTCCTGGTCCCATCTCTTTTCATTTTTCCCTCCCTTTCCTCCATGAGCCCCCACCCTGCCTCTCAAATTCCTCATACCAGGGAAAACATATGATAATTGTCTTTCTCTGACAGACTAATTTTGCTTAGCATAATACCCTCTAGTTCCATCCATATCTTTGCAAATGGCAAGATTTCAGGTTTTTTGATGGCTACATGGTATTCTGTTGTATATATATACCACATCTTCTTTATCCATTCATCTGTTGATGGACATCTAGGCTCTTTTCATAGTTTGGCTATTGTGGACATTGCTGCTATAAACATTCGGGTGCACGTGCCCCTTCAGATTACTACATTTGTATCTTTAGGGTAAATACCCAGTATTGTAATTGCTGGGTCATAGGGTAGCTCTATTTTCAACTTTTTGAGGAATCTCCATACTGTTTTCCAGAGTGGCTGTACCAGCTTGCATTCCCACCAACAGTGTAGGAGGGTTCCCCTTTCTCTGCATCCTCGCCAGCACTTGTCGTTTCCTGACTTGTTAATTTTAGCCATTCTGACTGGTGTGAGGTGGTATCTCACTGTGGTTTTGATTAGTATTTCCCTGATGCTGAGTGATGTGGAGCACTTTTTCATGTGTCTGTTGGCCATCTGGATGTCTTCTTTGCAGAAATGTCTGTTCATATTTTCTGACCATTTCTTGACTGGATTATTTGTTCTTTGGGTGTTGAGTTTGGTAAGTCCTTTATAGATTTTGGATACTAGCTCTTTATCTGATATGTCATTTGCAAATATCTTCTCCCATTCTGTCTGTCGCGTTTTGGTTTTGTTGACTGTTTCCTTTGCTGTGCAAAAGCTTTTGATCTTGATGAAGTCCCAATAGTTCATTTTTGCCCTTGCTTCCCTTGCCTTTGGCGATGTTTCTAAGAAGAAGTTGCTGTGGCTGAGGTCAAAGAAGTTGCTGCCTGTGTTCTCCTCAAGGATTTTGATGGATTCTTACCTCACGTTGAGGTCGTTCATTTATTTTGAGTCTATCTTTGAGTGTGTTGTGAGGAAATGGTCCAGCTTCATTCTTCTGCATGTGGCTGTCCAATTCTCCCAACATCATTTGTCGAAGAGATTGTCTTTTTTCCATTGGACATTCTTTCCTGCTTTGTCAAAGATTAGTTGACTATAGAATTGTGGGTCCCTTTCTGGGCTCTCTATTCTGTTCCACTGATCTATGTGTCTGTTTTTATGCCAGTACCATAATGTCTTGGTGATTACAGCTTTTTTTAAAAAAGATTTTATTTATTTATTTGACAGAGAGAGAGAGGGAACATAAGCAGAGGAAGTGGGAGAGGGAGAAGCAGGCTTCCAGCTGAGCAGGGAGCCCGATGTGAGGCTCCATCCCAGGACCCTGGGATCATGACCTGAGCTGAAGGGAGACACTTAATGATTGAGCCACCCAGGCGCCCTGATAATTAGAGTTTTGTAATAGAGCTTGAAGTCTGGAATTGTGATGCTGCCAACTTTGGTTTTCTTTTTCAACATTCCTCTGGCTACTCGGGGTCTTTTCTGGTTCCATATAAATTTTAGGATTATTTGTTCCATCTCTTTGAAAAAAAATGATGGTATTTTGATAGGGTTTGCATTAAATGTGTAGATTGATTTAGGTAGCATAGACATTTTCACAATATTTATTCTTCCAATCCATGAGCATGGAACGCTTTTCCGTTTCTTTGTGTCTTCCTCAATTTCTTTCATGAGTACTTTATAGTTTTCTGAGTACAGATTCTTTGCCTCTTTGGTTAGGTTTATTCCTAGGTATCTTACGGTTTTGGGTACAACAGTAAATGGGATTGACTTCTTAATTTCTCTTTCTTCTGTCTTGTTGGTCTATAGAAATGCAAAAAATCAATACAAATGATTTCTGTGCATTGGTTTTATATCCTCACACTCTGCTGAATTCCTATACAAGTTCTAGCAGTTTTGAAGTGGAGTCTTTTGGGTTTTCCACATAAAGTACCATATCATCTGCAAACAGTGAGAGTTCGACTTCTTTTTTGGTGATTTCAATGCCTTTAATTTCTTTTAGTTGTCTGATTGCTGAGGCTAGGACTTCTAGTACTATGTTGAATAGCAGTGGTGATAGTGGACATCCCTGCCATGTTCCTGACCTTAGGGGAAAAGGTCTCAGGTTTTTCCCATTGAGAATGATATTCGCTGTGGGTTTTTCATAGATGGCTTTGATGATATTGAGGTAGGTACCCTCTATCCCTATACAGTGAAGAGTTTTGATCAAGAAAGGATGCTGTGCTGGGGCGCCTGGGTGGCTCAGTGGGTTAAAGCCTCTGCCTTCGGCTCAGGTCATGATCTTGGGGTCCTAGGATCGAGCCCTGCATCAGGCTCTCTGCTCAGTGGGGAGCCTGCTTCCTCCTCTCTCTCTGCCTGCCTCTCTGTCTATTTGTAATCTCTGTCTGTCAAATAAATAAATACAATCTTTAAAAAAAAAAAAGGAAGAAAGAAAGGATGCTGTGGGGCGCCTGGGTGGCTCAGTGGGTTAAAGAAGGGATGCTGTACTTTGTCAAATGCTTTTTCATCATCTATTGACAGTATCATATGGTCCTTGTTCTTTCTGTTATTAATGTATTATATCACATTGACTGATTTGCGGATGTTGAACAAACCTTGCAGCCTGGGAATAAATCCCACTTGGTCGTGGTGAATAATACTTTTAATGTACTGTTGGATCCTATTAGCTAGTATTTTGGTGAGAATTTTGCATCCATGTTCATCAGGGATATTGGTCTGTAATTCTCCTCTTGGATGGGGTCTTTTCTGCATTTGGGGTCAAGGTAATGCTGGCCTCATAAAATGAGTTTGGAAGTTTTCCTCCCATTTCTATTTTTTGAAAGAGTTTTGGGAGAATAGGTATTCATTCTTCTTTAAATGTTTGGTAGAATTCCCCTGGGAAGCCATCTGGCCCTGGCCTCTTGTTTTTGGGAAATTTTTGAGGACTGCTTCCATCTCCTTACTGGTTATGGGTCTGTTTGGGTTTTCTATTTTCTCCCGGTTCAGTTTTGTAGTTTATATGTCTCTAGGAATGCATCCATTTCTTCCAGATTGTCCAATTTGCTGGTGTATTGCTGCTCAGATGTTCTTATAACTGTTTGTATTTCTTTGGTGTTGGCTGTGATCTCTCCTCTTTCATTCATGATTTTATTAATTTGGGTCTTTTCTCTTTTCTTTTTGATAAGTCTGGCCAGGGGTTTATCAATCTTATTAATTCTTTCAAAGAACCAGCTCCTAGTATCATTGATCTGTTCTACTGTTCCTTTGGTTTCTATTTCATTGATTTCTGCTCTGATCTTTATTATTTCTCTTCTCCTTCTGGGTTTAGGGTTTATTTGCTGCTCTTTCTCCAGCTGCTTTAGGTGAAGGGTTAGGTTGTGTTTTGGAGACCTTTCTTGTTTCTTGAGAAAGGCTTGTATTACTATGTACTTTCCTCTCAGGACTACCTTTGCTGTGTCCCACAGATTTTGAACAGTTATGTTTTCATTTTCATTTGCTTCCATGACTTTTAAAAATTCTTTAATTTCCTGGTTGACCCATTCATTCTTTAGTAGGATGCTCTTTAGCCTCCATGTATTTGAATTCTTTCCAACTTTCCTCTTGTGGTTGAGTTTTATTTTATTTTATTTTTTAAAGATTTAATTTATTTATTTGATAGATAGAAATCACAAGCAGACAGAGAGAGAGGGGGAAGCAGACTCCCTGCTGAGCAGAGAGCCCGATGCGAGGCTCGATCTCAGGACCCTGAGATCATGACCTGAGCCGAAAGGCAAAGGCCTTAACCCACTGAGCCACCCAGGCGCCCCTGTGGTTGAGTTTTAATTTCAAAGCATTATAGTCTGAAAATTTGCAGGGAATGATCTCAATCTTTTGGTACTGGTTGAGACCTGATTTGTGACCCAGGATGTGATCTATTCTGGAGAATGTTCCACGTGCACTAGAGAAAAATGTATATTCTGTTGCTTTGGGATAGAATGTTCTGAATATATGTGCGATGTCCATCTGGTCCAGTGTGTCATTTAAGGCCTTCATTTCCTTGTGGATCTTTTGCTTAGATGATCTCTCCATTTCTGTGAAGGAGGGTATTAAAGTCCCCTACTATTACTGTATTATTGTCAATGTGTTTCTTTGATTTTGTTATTAATGTGTTTATATAATTGGCTGCTCCCATGTTAGGGGCATAGATATTTAGAATTGTTAGACTTTTTTGTTGGAAAGACCCTTTAAGTATTGCATAGGGTCCTTCCTCATCTCTTCTTACAGTCTTTGGCTTAAAATCTAGTTGGTTTAATATAAGGATTGCCACCCCAGCTTTCTTTTGATGTCCATTAGCATGGTAAATGGTTTTTCCACCACTCATTTTAAATCTGGAGGCGTCTTTGGGTCTAAAATGAGTTTCTTGCAGACAGCATATCAGTGGGTCTTGTTTTTTTATCCATCCTGATACCCTGTGTCTTTTGATTGGGGCATTTATCCCACTTACATTCAGGGTAACTATTGAAAGATATGAATTCAGTGCCACTGTATTGCCTGTAAGGTGACAGTTACTGTATCTTGTCTCTGTTCCTTTCTGGTCTGTTACTTTTAGGCTCTCTCTTGGCTTGGAGGACCCCTTTCAGTATTTCCTGTAGGCCTGGTTTGGTGTTTTCAAATTCTTTTAGTTTTTATTTGTCCTGGAAGCTTTTTATCTCTCCTTCTATTTTCAGTGAGAGCCTAGCTGGATATAGTATCCTTGGCTGCATATTTTTCTCATTTAGTGCTCTGAATATATCCTGCCACTCCTTTCTGGCCTGCCAGGTCTCTGTTGGATAAGTCTGCTGCCAATATAATATTTCTACCATTGTGTATTACAGACCCGAGCTGCTTTCAGGATTTTTCTCTTTGTCACTGGAGACTTGTAAGTTTTACTATCAGATGGTGGGGTGTTAATCTATTTTTATTGATTTTGAGGGGATTTCTTGTGCCTCCTGGATTTTGATGCTTGTTCCCTTCCCCAAATTAGGGAAGTTCTCTGCTATAATTTGCTCCAATATACCTTCTGCTCCCCTCTCTCTTTCATCTTCTTCGGGATCCCAATTATTCTAATATTGTTTTGTCTTATGGTATTACTTATTTCTCGAATTCTCCCCTGATGATCCAGTGGTTGTTTGTCTCTCTTTTTCTCAGCTTCTTTATTCTCCATCATATGGTCTTCTATCTCACTCATTCTCTCTTCTGTCTCATTTATCCTGGCAGTAAGAGCCTCCATTTTTTATTGCACCTCATTCATAGCTTGTTTGATTTCAACTTGGTTAGATTTTAGTTCTGCTATTTCTCCAGAAAGGGTTTTTATCTCTCCAGAAAGGGATTCTCTAGTGTCTTCTATGCTTTTTTCAAGCCCAGCTAGCATCTTGATAATCGTTGTTCTGAACTCTGGTTCTGACATCTTACTAATGTCTGTATCGATTAGGTCCCTAGCTGTCAGTACTGCCTCTTGTTCTTTTTTTTTTTTTTTAAGTGAATTTTTCCACCTTGTCATTTTATCCAGATAAAAATAGATGAATGAGAGAACAAAATACTAAAAAGGTAGCAATGACCCCTAGAAAAATATACATTAAGCAAATCAAATGAGACCTGAAACTGGGAGAAGAAAGGAGGAAAAAAATTTTTATACATATATGTATAAAAATTTTTTTAGACTGGTGAATATGGTGAATAAAACAGAGCCACACACTTGATTTTGGGTGTATTTTGGTCTGTTAGAAGAGAGTGTCTCCCAAAAATTTAAAGAAAGAAAAATTTATATTTATACAAAAATGAGAGTAATCATGATAAAAGGATGAAATATGACTGTAACGATGAAAATTAGAAAAGATTCTAAAAAAGGAATTAATAAGATAATTAATAAGATAATTAATAAGTTGGTTGAAAAAAAAGGGGGAGGAAACGAGAGAATGTGATCAGGCTAGAGACTAGAACAAAGCCATATGCTAGATTTAGGGTATATTTTGATCTGTTAGAAGAAACTGCATCCCAAATTTTTAAAGAAAGAAAAACTTATATTATACAAAAAATAAGGTTAAATACAATGAAGAGCTAGAATGACTATAACAATGAAAATTTAAAAAGATTTTTAGAAAGGTATTGATAAGATAAAATAGTTTTAAAAGGTTAAAGCAGGGAAGAGGAAAAATTTTAATAATAGAATAAGAAAAAAATAAAAACAATTTAGCTTTGAATGGGAGACTAAAGAATCATGGGGGGAAGCCATGAATTCTATATGCTGCATTCCGCTAGCTCTGGAGTTACGCTCCTCTCATTGACCAGTGAACTTGGTCTTGGCTAGATGTTCTTGCTGATTTTCTGCCAGAGGGGCCTATTGCAGTGATTGTCAAATGTCTTTGCCTGAGGTGGAATTGCACCGCCCTTGGCAGGGGCCGGGCTAAGCGATCTGCTCAGTTCGCTCTCGGCAACTTTTGTTCCCTGAGCGCTTTCCGTACCGCTTTGGAGGACGGGAATGAAGATGGCGGCCGCCCAGTCTCCGGCCTGGAGGAGCTGAGAGTTGGGGCCCCACTCCTCAGTGCGCCCTCAGAGAAAAGCTGTCAATCCCTCCCAACTTCCTGGTCTCCAGCAATGCTCCAAGCTCACCTGACTCGTGACCGAGCATTTCTTCTCTGGCACATGGCCCCGTTTGGAGTCTCCAAACCCGGCAGATTCTGGCTGCACTCCCGTGCCACTCCTCCTGGAGGAGGAAGGTGAGTCTCCCCGGATCTGCCACTTATGGAGTCGCTGCTTGAAAAGCAGTTCCCTGGCTATGCCTCGGATCACAGTTTAAGGTAACCCCAAGCTGAGAGCCCCTCCTCAACTCCATCTCTGTAGCCAGCTTCCCTGTTCCGATACCTGGGGGCTCTGCCACACTCAGACACCCCCGGTCTTTCTGTGACCCCGAGGGTCCTGAGACCTTACTGTCCCCGTGAGGGCTCCACCCCCCGCTTAGCCTCTGGAGCGATGTCCCTCAGTGGAGCAGACTTCTGAAAGTTCTGATTTTGTGCCCCGCTGCTCTGCCACTTGCCAGGAGCTGGCCTGTCCCCCGCGGTCTATCCTCTCATATATCACTTTGGATTCACTTCTCCGCACGCCCTACCTTCCAGAAAGTGGTTGTTTTCTGTTCCTAGAATTGCTGCTCTTCTTCTCTCCTATCTCCTGTGGAGTTTGTAGGTGTTCAGAATGGTTTGATAACTACCTAGCTGAACTCCTGGGATCCCATTTAGGTCTCCTACTCCTCCACCATCTTGCTCCTCCTGTGATAAATATATTCTTTAATCCGCATCCCTTATTCTCTTATTTCCCCATCCGTCTGTCCCTCTCCCCTACCCCACTGACCAGCAGTGTGTTCTTTATAGTTAAGAGTTTGGTTTTGGTTTGTGTCTTTTTTTCCCCCTTTGTTTGCTTGTTTTGTTTCTTAAATTTTACACGTGAGTTAGATCGTATGGTATTTGTCTTTCTCTGACTTATTTCACTTAGCATAGTACTCTCTAGCTCTAGCCACATTATTGCAAATGACAAAATTTCATTCTTTTTAATGGCTGAGTAATATTTCACCACATATATGATACCACATTTTTTTACATGAACACATTTTATTATTATTTTGCTGTATAACATATTAGTGAATATACTCAATGCATTTTGCAAATGGCAAATGAGACACAAGATAACATCTTTTTGATTCCTCAAAACCTCAGTATCATCTGTCTTTTGGAGGATCCAGTTTCCTACGAAGTCTATGATACTGTCCACGAGGATACCAACGGTGCTTAGTAGTAAAGAACATTTTGCTAAGTTTTTCTATCATGGGTCCTTGCTCAAAGTGCTCATTTTTTTCTTCTAATCTGGTTTTCAGCACTTGATCTTGTGTTTCTTCATTATTATGCAGGGGATCTGGCTGAGGAATAGGTTGTATATGTTCATATGGAATGTCCACAGAAGCTTGGTAGCACACTATCGTCCTGCCATCAGATGTCAAAGCAAGTTCTACTTTGCAATTATAGTCATCCGGTAGAGGGGAATATGTAGATTTATGACAAACACAATATAAAGCTCTGTTTTGAATTGGAAATAAATGTTTCCAGATAGTTCTGTTTGATATCACCCATTTTACTGCTGCTAACGCCATGGTGAATCAAGATGTTTATCGGGTGGTATGAAAGAAGATGATTGGAAGAGAAACTGATTTTAAAATCTTCTTCAGGGTATATCTATTTTCATTCCCAACAGCTGCTCACCATGAGCCCGCCATTTTACCTCAATATACCACATTTTCTTTTTCCTTTTTTTTAAAAAAAAAAACATATTCTTTATCCATTCACCAGCCAGTGGACACTTGGGTTGTTTCCATAGCTTGGCTATTGTAGACGATGCTGTTATACACACAGGCATGCATGTGTCCCCTTGAATTAATGGTTTTGTATTTTGGTGGTAAATACCTATTAGTGCAACTGCTGGGTCATAGGGTAGCTCTATTTTCAATTTTTGAGGAACATCCATACTCTTTTCCACAGTGGCTGCAGCAGCTTGCATTCCCACCAACAGTGCAGGAGGGTTCCCTTTTCTCTGTATCCTTACCAACACTTTTTTCTTGTGTTGTTGATTTTAGCCCTTCTGACTGGTGTGAGGTGGTCTCTCATTGTAGTTTTGATTTGCATTTCCCTGATGATGAATGTTGTTGAGCATCTCTTCATGTATCTGTTAACCATCTGAATGCCTTCTCTGGAAAAATGTTTGTCCGTGTCCAATTTTTGTAAAGATTTTATTTTTAAGCAGTCTCTATACCCATCATGGGGCTTGAACCCACAACCCTTAGATCTGAGCCAGCCACATTCCCCATCTGATGCCTATTTTTTAATTGAATAGTTTTTGGGGTATTGAATTGTATCAGTTCTTTTTTTCTTTCTTTCTTTTATTATTATTTTTTTTAATAGAGAGAGAGAGCATTGCTGGAGAGGGGCAGAGGGAGACAGAGAATCTCAAGCAGGCTCCACACTCAGCACAGAGCCCAACACAGGGCTCGATCTCATGACCCCAAGATCATGACCTGAGCTGAAATCAAAAGTCAGACGCTTAACCAGCTGACCCACTCAGGCACCCTTGTATCAGTTCTTTATATATTTTGGATACTAACCCTTTATCTGATATGTCATTTGCAAATATCTTCTCCCATTCAGTAGATTACCTTTAATTTTGTCGATTATTTCCTTCACTGTGCAGAAACTTTTGGGGGGTAGTCTGAATAGTGTTTTTTTTTGTTTGTTTTTTGGTTTGGTTTTTTGGTTTGGTTTTTTTTTTTTTTTTTTTTTGCTTTATTTCCCTTGCCTCAAGAGTCAAATCTAGAAAAATGTTGCTACAGAACATGCCAGAGATATCCCTGCCTGTGCTCTCTTTCAGGATTTTTATGGTTTCAGGTCTTTAATGCATTTTGAGTTTATTTTTGTGTATGGTGGAGGAAAGTGGTCTAGTTTTATTCTTTTGCATGTGGCTGTCCAGTTTTCCCAACACCATGTGTTGAGAAGACTGTCTTTCTCCCATTGGATATTCATCCTCCTTTGTCGAAGATTAATTGACCATATAATTGTGGGTTTATTTCTGGGTTTTGGGTTGCTTCTCCCTTTTTATGTGAGCCACCATGCTTCATCTGATTTCCCTATTCACAAAATGGATTATTACCTCTCATCCACGGTTACAGTCTCTTCTGCTCTCTCTGACCCTATAGCTTCATTTTTCTGTCATTTAGTAGAGCTTCAGGAAACAGCAGAGATGATTACTTGTTTAGTCAATACTAAACAGAGCAAAACATGCAAAAGCGCCTTGCAAACAAACTCTAAGATGTCAAACAAATGTGATTTATTACCATGTGGTTCCTAAGACACCTTCATAGGTTTCTCCCTCTCATGGCTTTTGCCAAAATGAGCATTTGAGCACCTGTAGCCATCCATCTAGCCATAATCCTAAAAATCTTTGTTTGTTGATTTTTTTGTTTTGTTAAGAAGATTTGCTACCTTTATTGGGATGTTGTTTTCAGGTCCTATAACCCAAAATATAATTTTATAATAGTTAAAAATTCAAAGCTATTAAACCATCATAGCTATAAAGGGACAAAAATGAAATTCTTTTTTTTTTTTTAAAGATCTTATTTATTTGACAGAGAGAGATCAGAAGTACGCAGAGCAGCAGGCAGAGAGAGAGAGGTGGAAGCAGGCTCCCCCCTGAGCAGAGAGCCCAATGCGGGGCTTGATCCCAGGACCCTGAGATCATGACCTCAGCTGAAGGCAGAGGCTTAACCCACTGAGCCACCCAGGCGCCCCCAAAAATGAAATTCTTAAACGAAGGTCAAGGGCATGAAACTTAGAATGTAATCAAATAACCAGCCTTTTAAATGCCAATTTAAGGGGCCCCTGGGGTCCTCAGTTAGTTAAGTGTCTGCCTTGGGTTCAGGTCATGATCCAGGGTCCTGGGATCAGGCCCAAGGCAGCAGCTGTCAAATGAATACATAAAATCTTAAAACAATGCCAGTTTAAAAGTTTAAAAAAGGACAACTTTTAAGTATCCAAAGTGATCTTTGTAAATTAATTGTTGAAATAATTGATGAAAATAAAGGAAAAGGCCACCAATTACGTGTGCTATTCAAAACAAGTTGCAGAGAACAATAGTAATTTCTAACCTGAAGGAAATGCATCCTGCTGGGAGCTCTGGGCAAAGTCCTGTAGACTCAGTTCAGGGTCAATGCTCCCTGGGGGGCCCACCCAGGGCTCCAGGAGGTGCCTCCTCCCTGCAGCTCCCAGGCCCCTGTGCAGATCCTTCTAGGCACCTTCTCCCTCTTCTGAAGTTGCTCTTTTCTTTCCTGGTTCAGCCTTCAGGTGCAAACTGTCTCTCATGGATCCTTTACCCGCAGCACCCAGCACAGCTCCAGACCTACGGTCATTGCTCAGCATCAGGTGGAGTGAAACACTGCAGACCACCACTTCAAGCATCTCCTTGTCTTCGGGGGAAATACTTCCAAGGGAGGTGACTGGATATTCCACTGGAAATATTAAGAAAACAAAGACCCGAACTCTCCGTCGTCCCCTCTCAAGACAGAAAGTCGTGGGGGCACCTGACAGATTGTCTCATCTTTTCACACAACGGGAGAAACAGGATCGAGAAAAAAACTCCAGTCCTGGCAACAGCGGACACAAGACACAAGTGTTGAGCATGAAGGGGGAGGCAGCGTGGATCCTGGCGGCTTCTCGCGTTCCATGAGAAACACCTGCTCTGCTGGCCGCAGGGAAAGAAGGGCTCAGAATAGCACAGGCACATCCACTCACAAAAAACACAGGGACTCCCCTGGCCTGTAGGCAAGGGAGAGGGGGTGTCAGGAGGAGGTCCAGGGAAGCTGACTTGGAACATGTACCCAACACCACGAAAAGGACTTGAATTTCCCCTGCCATGGGACGAGGATGAAATTCCCCACCTGTCGTTCTCAGAGGCCGCTAGACGTGCTCAGGGCTCATGAGGTAAGGCTGGCAAGCTTGGGGCTTGGGGCCGAGAGGCCAGGAGGCCAGGGAGGGAGGCTCCTTTAGCTTCATGGTTGAGAACACACCGTCCCTCTGTTGTGGACACCCTCGAGGGAGCACCGCACGCTGGTTCTCGGGGGGGAATGGGGACGGTTGTGTTGGACCGATGAGAGCAGTGAGTGACCCAGACAAGCCGGCAAGGGGCCCACAAACATGGTGGCAGGGGCAAAGCCTGAGCCAGGAAGACCAGGGTGTTAACCAAACTGAATGCTCCTCCCGGGTCTTCTTTGTTAGTGTCCAAAATAGTCCCTTTAGATGGTTCTTACGAAAAGGGTTCTAGGGTCATAGAAATTTGGGAAATGCAGCCTACAGAAAACCCCTTGAGGGATTCACAACGAACATCAGAATCTGGAAGGTCCCAAGGGGTTCTTCATGAAAGGAAAAATAACAACAACAACAAAAGCCTCACAGAAGATGTTTTAACTCTATTTAACCCAGTGTTTCCCAGACACTTTTCTTCGAGTAAGGCTTATTAACGTCCTGTGGAAAGAGTTCCATCAGCCACACCGTGGGGACTGCTGTCCTACCCAGGCCTTGACTGTGGAATCTTGCCTTTCGTAAGGACACACCTTCCAGAACTTACAGGGAAAGATAGATTTAATTATAATAGTAGCTGCACATTTAAAAAATCTCCTTTTCTTATGGGGCACCTGAGTGGCCCGTTTGCTTAAGCATTTGACTTCGGCTCAGGTCATGATCTCGGGGTCCTGGGATCTCGCCCTGAGTCTGGCTCAATGCCCAGCATGGAGGAGTGGGCTTGTCCCTCCCCCTCTGCCTTCCCCCCACTTGTGCTCTCTCTCTCAAATAAGTAAATAAAATCTTTTAAAAAAAATCTTTTCTTAAATAACATGTCAGAGTAGAAAATTCACCAAGTTTCTTAAATGTTGTTTGGTTTTTCCAATTAGCTTTTTAAAGATGAACTCTAATTTTTTTTTTAAAGATTTTATTTATTTATTTGAGAGAGAGGGCTTGTAAGTGCAGGGGAGTCGTAAGGAAGAGCAGAGGGGGAGGGAGAGGGAGAGGGGGAGAGAATCCCCAAGCAGTCTCCCCACTGAGCACTAACATCCCAGGACCCTGAGATCATGACCACAGCAAAATCAAGAGTTGATGGCTTAACCTACCGAGCTACCCAGGCACCCCAAAGATGAACTTTATTTTATTTTATTTTTTATTGTTTATATATATATATTTTTAATTTAATTTAAAAATTTAAAAGATTTTATTTATTTGACAGAGATCACAAGTAGGCAGAGAGGCAGGCACAGAGAGAGAAGAGGAAGCAGGCTCCCTGCTGAGCAGAGAGCCCCATTCAGGCCTTGATCCCAGGACCTTGGGATCATGACCTGAGCCGAAGGCAGAGGCCTTAACACCCTGAGCCACCCAGGTGCCCAGCAAATTTTTTTTAAAATTTTTTTAAAATTTCTTTTCAGCGTAACAGAATTCATAGTTTTACACCACACCCAGTGCTCCATGCAATGCGTGCCCTCCACAATACCCACCACCAGGCTACCCCAACCTCCCACCCCCACCCCTTCAAAACCCTCAGGTTATTTTTCAGAGTCCATAGTCTCTCATGGTTCATCTCCCCCCCAATTTCCCTCAACTCCCTTCTCCTCTCCATCTCCCCATGTCCTCCTTGTTATTTGTTATGCTCTGCAAATAAGTGAAACCATATGATAATTGACTCTCTCTGCTTGACTTATTTCACTCAGCATAATCTCTTCCAG
>PISX010021277.1:0-33998 GCA_004024625.1 Mellivora capensis
ATTATACTTATATATATTTCACATATATATGTCACATATATATATGACCAAATTATGTCACATATATATATGTGAAATATATATATATATTATAAGTATAATATTATATATAGTATAATATTATACTTAAGCATAATATTATATTATATATAAGTATAATATTATACTTATAATATATATATATTTCACATATATATATGATTTATATATTTTTTGTTCCCTCAGAACAAAAGGGGAAAGTCCTGATTAATGTGCCAATAGATAATGAAAGAACAACAGTAAAATATGGCTGCAAATGTATATACACACACACACATATACATAAATATAAATATATAAATAAATAGGAGCTCCTGGGTGGCTCAGCCAGTTAAGGGTCTGCCTTTGGCTCAGCTCATGATCCCAGGGTCCTGGGATGGAGCCCTGGTGTGGCTCCCTGCTCAGTGGAGGGCCTGTTTCTCCCTTTCACACTAACCCTCTCCTTTACTTGCACTTTCTCTCCTGTGCTCTCTCTCAAATAAATAAATAAAATCTTTTTAAAAATAAAAATAATAAAATTAAAATTAAAATGGTAAAATGCTATTTGTTGTGCTTTTTGAGGGCAGTATCGAATTAAGGAAACCTTCTTCCACAATGACCCAGAGTATAAGCGAGAAGAGCCAAATCTGTAAGGATTTAGCAGTTTTGCAGAAATAGTGGAGGAAAAATATAGAGAATTCTAATGATCTTAAGAGGCCCACAAACTTCATTTTATGTATTTCCAAAAATTACCACAAAAAAGCTAAAACTCTACTCTGACTGGAATAATTAGCAAACACACCTTAAGACAGCCAGGAAAGATTGGGTGGATTGATTCCATCAGGGTCTCCAGAAACACTGGTAGGGGCTACGGTGGCCAAAACCCTTAAGCAGCTCAGAGAAGCCCAGAATAATCTCCCTGCCAAAAAAGACAGAAACCCACACTGAGGGGGAAAAAATCTGCAGGGGATAAAATCCAAAGTGAACAGGTCAGGAACATTGAAAGTTGTTACTGGACCAAGAGTGTCAAGAAGGCAGATTTCAGGTCTGATGACATGTTTACACAGTGAAGCCATAATTTGAATACTTTGTGTTAACAATGGAAGAGAAAGTCTTTAAGCAATAAAACTGAAAATGCTACCTTGGCCCACTCCAATCCCTGCATAGGAGCCTACTCCTGAGAATATAGGAAAACCTGTCTCATTAAACATGAAAAGAAGAAGAGGATTGCTATCTGAATCCATGAAATTTTATCCTCAGAACAAAAGGGAAAACTCCTGATTAATGTGCCTATAGATAATGAAAGAACCACAGTAAAATATGGCTGCAAAGCAGAAGAAAACTGTAACCTAATATTAAAAATGAGACAAAGTGAGTTTAAAAAGGAGTAGAAGTTACAAAATTAAAGCATATATCAAAAATAGAAAACATAAGGAAAAAAAGTGTCTCAACAACAGGCAGTTGTAAAAAGGGAGTTGACAAAGCTCAGAAAATACTTAGCAGAAAAAAAAGAATGTCATCTCTTAAATGGTTTTTAAGGTTAAAAAAGAGAAAAAGCTTGGCTGAAATTTAATGATCTGAGAATTTGTTCCTCTTCTATTATAAATAAAATAGAAGGTGGTAAGTAAATAGCCTGGATTCACGTTGAGGCTAGGAATGGAATATCTTGGTTTTCAACTAGTGTATATAAAGAATGCTCTTTTGAGGGACCTGCGTGGCTCAGTCAGTTGAGTGTCCTTTGTTTCAGCTCATGTCATGATCTCAGGGTCCTGGGACCCAGTCCCATGTTGGACTTTGTGCTCCGGGGCAGTCTGCTTGAAATTTGTTCCCTCTTCCCCTCCCTCTGCTCACTAACTCTTTTTCTCTCAAATAAATAAGTAAATCTTTTAAAAATATGCTCTTTGTCCAATTGGAATCATAAAATGCCTATATTGTGTCACACTGTACACAACTCAGGGCAACAATAAAATTAAACAATAATCATGATTAAAATACTCTAATAGCTCCTTTTATTGAGCTCTTACTACATAGCTAAGGCACTTTACATGCATTATCTCATTTATTCTTCACAGTAACCCAGAACATGGGTTACTAATGCCCATTGTGCAGAAGAAGAATTTTCATAAATAAAATAAAATTTGCATGTATTGATCCTCTTTGTTGGTTTTTATACTACTCTAAAATATCTGAATAGACTTTTGCAATGTTTAGTAGATTATTTTAAGAATGACTGGACATAAAACATGGGCCATGGCATGTACACAAATTTCATTTTGGAAAGTCCTGCAAAGCAGCTGACAATAAGGCAAAAAGCCAGACCTGAGTATCTGCTGACAAGAGAGACACACTATTTGTATTAAGAGAGTGACACAAAAAGAAATAAATGGGGATTTCAGATCGGAGTCCTAAATCAAAAGTCACAAGGGCAGATACTAGAAGGCAATCACTTGCGATTGAGTTGCTTCTGAGAGAAAGTCCCCGTGTAGTATCCTCCGCGCTGAGGAGTCACAGAGATTGATCTATCTAAAAATGGTTAATGAATTTCTGATGGAAGGTTAGGTGCCAGTTAGCAAATAAATAAAATTAGAGAAGTGGTAACAAGAGGATACCAGGTGATGGTTGAAGTGTTCTAACAGCTGTTCCTCAAAATGTCATCTGAGGGCCAACAACGTGGTAACACTTAGGAGCTTGTTAGAAATGCAGTGTTCCAGGCCCTTCCTCAGAACTGCTAAAGCTAACCCTGCATTTTAACAAGATCTTGAGGTGATTCAGATATACATGAAGGTTTGAGAAGCTCTATTCCAAAGGACATAGGTGATTATGTTTTGTTTTGTAACACAGTGGATAACTCAATAAACAAATAATTGATTAATATAATCAAAAGTTGAATTTTCATAATTTAGTCATTCATACATACATTATCTTTTAATTGCTTACTCTGCACCACAAAGTATGTGAGATGCTGAAAGACAGATGAGATTTTTATACTTAGAAAGTTGAGAACCTAGGAGGTAATACAGAGATTAACAAAAAAATTAAAAGGGTAATGACTGCTTTGAAAGGAGAAATACAAGAATATATCAACACAGGAACTAAACTCAGTTTTGCTTACCCAAATTTAAGAAAATAGTTGTGGTTTCTACAAGTTTCTTACAGGTTTGCTAGCAGGGAAGTCTGTTTAAAACAAACCCTGTTTGACTTAGCTCAGATGTCAGAAGGTCATGTTCACAGGTTTCACCCTTTATCTCTCGACATCATCAAGACACGATCATAGCAGAACAGCACAGGAGGTCAGCTGAGAGCACGCCAGGCAACCACAGTATGAGCTCACTATTCTAAGAAGAATGCCTATAAAAACAATACAGGAACTAAAAGATTAGCCGCTTCTGGTGATACAGAATGAAAAGAAAAATGACTTCAGATAGCTCTTACAAATGGGTAGCTCGATAGCCTTCAACAGCACTTTTATACTGAAATTTCCTTTGGCAGAAGTATTTGCCAGCCACACTCTGAATGGCATCCCACCTAATATAATGGGCTGTGTGCTGTATTGGCTCTCTCAATGGATGCATGCTTCTAGTAGGCCAAAGAAGTGCCATCGAATTGAGAAAGACGGCTCACTTATACTATATACAAATTTTTAAAAACAACCTAAGGGTTTGTTTTTAAACCAAACCACTGATTCCTAGTGAGGAATCAGTGAGTAAGTGACTGCATCAAATAATCATTATAATCATTTGCATCCTTTACTTCTCTTATATTGTTCAAAATTATGTAAAAGAGTTTTAAAGATGGACGGATTCTAGCTTAAAGCACCACTCCATTTTTTGCCAGTTTTGTGATACTGAGAAAGGTACTTACCATCTCTGAGCATCAGTCATTCATAATATCTATAAAATGTCACTAATCTCTGCCCCCTACGATAGTTGAAGAAATTAAATGTGAGCAGAGCACTTCTGAAATGCCTAGGACAAAGTGACAAAATGAAGGTGTCTCTCTGTTGCATGTAACCTAAATTCCAGAAGTTGGCACTCCCACTCTCCCTAATCCAGCTCTCTGGCCTTTCAAATAATTTCTCCAACTTTACAACAGTTCAGTTCAATCCAAGTTCCTATTATATGTGAGACATTTTGCTAAATACAGGAAATACAATGATCACTGTTCAGTATGACGTGGTTCCTATTCTTGCACAGTTTGTATTTTAGCGAGGAAGACAGAAATGCAAGCAGATAATGTCAATAAACTATAAAAAGCTCAATGATAAAAGTATAATCAGGTTTCTGTGAAAGCACAGGGACATTCAACTTCCCCACAAAAGATTAAGGAAAGGGTTGGGCAGCAGTTGATGCCTGAGTCAAATTTCAAAGATGAGGGAAAAATAATTAAGTTAAACAGGTTTGGGAAGGACCTTTTAGATTGGGGAAGAACATTAACAAAACCACTGTGATGCAAAACAGCATAATGCTTGCAGCCAACTACTACTATAGTATTGCTGGAGCAAAAGTATATGTTGGAGAGAGGCGAAAGATAAAGGTGAAGAGAGAGACAAGGGACAAGACGTTGATGACATGTTACATTAAGAACCATAGCTATAATACAAAATCATTGAGTGATTTCTGAAAAGGTAACAAAGCCAGATTTGGATTTTGAACTCTCTAGTCTCTAGATAGAACAACTATCTACAATCCCAGTATCAAAACTCACAGAGGCTTCTCCAAAATGTGAAGGCATGTTGAAAGTTATTCATCATTAATAAAGTAACAAAGGTTTTGAAGCTTTTTAAAGGTTTATATATTTATTTATTTATTTGAGAGAGAGAGAGAGAGAGCACACAAGCACGGCAGGGTTTGGGGGTGCAGAGGGAGAGAGAAAATCCCAAAGCAGACTCCCTACTGAGCATGGTACATGATGCAGGGCTCGATCCCAGGACCCTGGGAACAGTTCATAACCTGAACTGAAATTAAGAGTTGATACTCAACCAACTGAACCACCCAAGTGCCCCTTGTGAAACACTTTTTAAAAGTTATATTAGAGCAAATTCATGGTTTTCTCAATTATTTACCTATAATTGACTTGTTTTCTAATACATTTTTAAGATTTCAAGTTGGAAGTCATTGCTATTATTCATCATAATTTTTCACTTAATTTTTAATAAGTTTTTCCAATAAAGAAAGAGGACAGACTCATAGCTAAGATGAAATTTGCATAACTGTGGGTAAGCCCCTTGAAAGTAAGTAATAAAAATGATTATCTTTGTGTATCAAGGTGGTAATTGTTATGGAGGATAAATTGGCCTGGGCAAATTTAGAGTCACAGAAATGATTTTAACAGGTTGTTGGTAAACATTGGACGATTCTGCATGCTCATCCCAGCCTCTGTATCTACTGTTCTCCCCTCCCCGAGTACACTTTGCACACTCTTCCTTCCTTCCTCTCACTACTCTGAGTACTATTGATTGATCTTTAAGGCTTAGATGGTAATTCTTTTCCATTATTCCAAACATACCAATATTTTCTTTCTTTCTTTCAAGCGTATTACTATCATACGGCATATTTGCTGTCAGTTTGTGCTATGTGCTTCAATCTTCTTCCCTCAGCTAGATTTTCAAGTAATGTAATGTAGGAAATAATGTTTTTGGTCTTTTTTAAATCTTCAAAGGACAGACATAGTCCAGAATCAATGGAAATTCCATTTGACCCTTTAACCTTTTCACTTTTCCTCATAAAATGGTCTTACCATTTTTGCTATATGTCCGGGAAAAAAAAAATGAATCTGAGGTATTGTGTCTGAATCAGACACTCAGGGATTCCTTTTAATCAGGAATTCTCTAGAGAAGAAAACGGTATTCTTAAGCAACCTGTTTTGCTTTGCTTTTATTATCATTCACTTGAAGGTGGGGAGGGGAATTTTTTTTAGTTTGTACTTCACTTTTGCTTGTTTCTTTTGGCAACCAGAATTTATCCCTATCACTCTCTAGGGTTTTTTCCTTGAATATCAGAGGCTCGAAGCCTAGGAAGTATTTTTCCCAGACTTCCTTGTTTCTGGAGCCTAAATGTGATTTACATTAAGCCAGGGAGGTAAGTTTGTATGAGACTTGGAAGCAGAATCCATTGCCTTTATGTTTCAGAAGCAGTGGTGAATAATGGTGTCCTGGATTAAGATGATGACAGTGGAAGTAGACAGTAATTTATATTTTAAGTAGAGATGACAGGACTTGCTTATTTGAATGTAGAAGACAAGAAAAAAGGGTAGCCAAGCATGACTATGAGCTTTTAGGGGTTTCCAACATTGAAAGATTATGTCATTTAAGATGCCTGAGGGGATGATGAGAGGGAGGGCTGTGAAGAGAGAATATCAAGAGTTCTGTTTTGTTTTAGATATACTACATATGACATGTGACAGTAAATGTTTAACAACATATGTTAAACTCTCAAAAAAAAAGTATACAAATATATCTCAAACGTAGTGTATTATAAATTTTATTCATAAAAATAATAGCACATCATTTACAAATAAAAAATGAAATGCTCTTGATTATAAAGACCATAGTGTTGTATGATTCTTATATTTTAAGGATGCTCAGTCTCTCTAGGGAAGCCACAGAGAAAGAAAATAATCTGGTATAAATCAAGTTGGGGATTTTGAGAGTGGAGGAAATAGATGAAGAAAGAGGCAGAGAAGTTGAGGTTGTTACAGAAGTCACTGAACTGAGCTGTGGACTCCATGATGGCCATGAAGGAAGCAAAGGGAAAAGACACAGGATGAAAACAAAAATGGATATGAAGTTTTGATTGGATTGAATGATTTTTGGGATTGGGAAGTACTAGAGTAAATTAATTGGAAGAACAGGAGCTGATGTAATTACTAATGTGCCAAGGTCTAGGATACATATGACCATGGCAGTGATGACCCAGATAGATGAAGAAGAGATTGTTAGAAATTAGATTTATGATTTAGAAGGCCAGTGTTTTGGATGAGTCATCCATGTGAATATTGAATTTTGACCATGAATAATAACTGTAATATGAGTAGAGAGAAAGATAATAATGAGCTGGGAACTAAGTTTTTCAGTGAATGAGAATGATTAGGAGGTTGGTAGAAGCTGTGGTAGTGAGTGGTGTATACTTGAAAGAAGGTAAGATTTTTGAGTGAGGAATGAGAATAATGAGGTTCATGTGGCACAATAAGCAAGGATGATGTCTATTTTATCTATTGGCCCTGGAGGTCACAGGACGTAAGGGATAGAGAGAGAGAGGGACAGAGAGATAGATAAGGTGATAGATAGATAGATAGATAGATGATAATAGCTAGACGACAAACAGCTAGATGACAGATAGATAGATGATGATAGAAAGATTATGATAGATATATTTCTTCTGATGGCAACTTTGTATTATTAGTACAAGTGGAAGGATTTCCAATGATGGTGATGTATAAACCTTGTGGGTTACAACTAACTCATCATCGGATGTGCTAAGAAAATTTAAATGCCAAAAATATTTAAAAGCCAGTAGAATATCTTCTAAACTATAAAACTGAGGAAAATAGTGTTTGATTTTCAAAAGCAAAGTCTTCTATAGAAAGATTATTTAAAACTACTATGACATGAAAGATAACAAAAACTGAATTACAAATGTCATGTGTAGTTTATAAAATCAACCAGAAGTGTGTTTTCATAAAAGGTTAGAAACCAGTAGGATAAAATACCAAATGGGAAGAAATAAGATTATTATTTGAAAAGGTAAACATTAATATACACACACAAGGTCATAGGATTATTATGAAATGCAAATTCAATACAATTTAAGAGATCAGCCTCTGGCATTTTCCTCTGTAGGTATATTGCTCATTTCTCAGTTGTGTCTAAGCTCATGTTGGAACACCAGTCAGTCAAGTATTTAGATCTCCAGCACAGCGAGGTACATAAGTGTTTGCAATAAGAGGTTTTGCCCTTTTGAGGTAGACTGATTCTACACAAAAATTATTAAAGGAAAAAACATGTAGCCAACTGCTAAATGGTGTATTTAAGACCACAAGCATAATAAGAATCCAGAGAAAATAGTAATCATTGGGAGTCAGAGTGAAAATTAATTATATTATCCTTGTAATAAACTTTACCCCTCAATCTAATAATTATTTAAGTGACTGCCATCAGCAAGAGCTTTTAACACATGAAAAAGAAGTTTAATAAAACTAACTAGAAAAATACAAATGAATGCACATTTTGTCATGAAAAGTTCAGAGTTCTGAAGTTTTTTGCCTGTAATAACCACAGTAATTTTTTTTAAGATTTTATTTATTAATGGTGGGGCAGCAGAGGGAGAAGCAGACTTCCTGCTGAGGGAGAAGCAGATTTCCTGCTGAGCAGGGAGCCCGATCCAGGGCTCCATCCCAGGACCCTGAGATCATGACCTGAGCCAAAGGCAGATGCTTAACCAACTGAGCCACCCAGGCACCCCACAGTAAATTATTTTTTAAAAAGGTAATCTATCAAAACAAAATATCAATAATTTTTTCACCTTTCAATTCTCTTTTCAGTAAGAATCCCTCCACAATCAACCACTTATTCACTCAAAAAGGATTTACTGAGCACCTATTTCATACTCAGACAAGTGTTAAGTGTCACTGGCAACATTCATTCGATGTAAGATATATCCTCTGCACTTCAGGAATTTGCTGTCAAACTGTGAAACCATGATTAGAACAGGAGGAATATTGCAAGACAATAAACAGCGGAGTTCTCTCTTTTTTCAAATCAGATGCCCAATAAATTCCTGGGGCAGCATTTTTTTTTTGTTTCATTGTTTTTTTAATTTTTATATTAACATATAATGTATTATTTGCCCCAGGGGTACAGGTCTGTGAATCATCAGGCCTACACATTTCACAGCACTCACCATAGCCCATACCCTCTCCAATGTCCATAACCCAACCACCCTCTCCCAACCCCTCCACCCCCCAGCAACCCTCAGTTTGCTTGGTGAGATTAAGAGTCTCTTATGGTTTGTCTCCTTCCCAATCCCATCTTGTTTCATTTTTTCCTTCCCTATCCCTCAAACCCCCTACTCCGCCTCTCAAATTCCTCATATCAGGGAGATCATATGATAATTGTCTTTCTCTGATTGACTTATTTCGCTCAGCATAATATCCTCTAGTTCTATCCACATCATTGCAAATGGCAAGATTTCATTTTTTGATGGCTGCATAGTATTCCATTGTACATATACACCACATCTTCTTTATCCATTCATCTGTTGATAGACATCTAGGCTCTTTCCATAGTTTGGCTATTGTGGACATTGCTGCTATAAACATTCGGGTGCATGTGCCCCTTTGGATACCTACATTTGTATTTTTAGGGTCAATACCCAGTAGTGTGATGGGAAGGTCATAGGGTAGCTCTATTTTCAACTTTTTGAGGAACCTCCATGCTGTTTTCCAGAGCGGCTACACCAGCTTGCATTCCCACCAACAGTGTGAGAGGGTTCCTGGGGCAGCATTTAGTACTTGAAGAACTAAAAGGGGTGGGGGGAAAACCTGTGAAGCCTCAAGAACACCAGGAAGGTTTCAGAAAAGAAGTGCAAGATGAGATTGGCTTGATTTGAATATGACCAAGAAGACAGAAAATCAAAATGCAGAAGTGGGCAACGTAAAGATCAGCTTCTCCAACTGAAGATTGTGTCCTGCATGAAAGAACACTAAGGAATATGTTTGAGTCCTCAAGTTCCACAAAATAAATATGATCCATATTCTGGAATTTGATTGAACAGTAAGTGACTTGAAATGTTATTTTTAGGTGAACACAAGTATATTTTATTAATGAGTTTCAGCCCTGGATTCCCCAGTACCATCAAAGCGTGTGAAAAATTTTCAAATGACAGGCAAAAGCTTATTATTTGAAATCACTTTGGAATATGAAATAATTGTGAACAATAAGGGCACTTTTTCAAAAAAGATTGTAAATCTTGGCAGTGGTCAAACATATTTTTTAAATGAAAGTATAGGGATAAGGAAAGAAGAAAAAAAAAAAAAATAAGTAGGTCACTGAAGCCAAATATAGGATTTTTACCTCCTGACACACTGCTATCTACTTCCTGAATTATATTAGATTTAATGTAGTAGAAATATGGAAACATTTTAAAGTTCCCAAACAGAAAATATGACATAAGGATTAATCTGCCACAAACGTACATGATGGAATACAAGTGGGAATGGAAGCAGAGGTGCCTTGAGAAATCTACAAGTTAGAAAATTATTGCAGTCATCCACACGTCCTCTCCTGTAGATACATCTTAAAATGATGCATGTATGTCAACAACAACAACGTGAAAAAAAGAGGGTAAGAGCACTATGAGATAAATATGAGGACTAATTATAATGTAGATGTTGAGTTATATATAAATCAATCTTATTAATCAAAATAGCTTCAGATAGTGGGAGATAATGCAACTCATTATGCAACATATTTACTCTTTCTGCCTCAAGAATCTGAAGCAAGAAACACATGAACCTCAGATAACTCTAGGTCCCCTTTGGCATGTACTTGAGATTTCACACGGACACCTGTGTCCACACCTGGAAGCCAGAGGCAGCAGCAGGAAGCAGGCCCTGCTGGTGGGGGTTGGTTCTAGGATGAAGACCACTGCTTGCTCAGGATGGTACTGGGGAATCCAGGTCTAAAACTTATTAAGAGAGGGAAGGTGAGACAGATGGATAGGCTCACAGCAGCTCAGCTCTGGCTGCTGCATTTAATGTATTCCTTGGTGAAAAGAGAAAGTAACAATGGCCTAACAGTTAACACACACAGGCCAAGACTATGAGACTGTCAGACTGCATAATGCTATTAATTTTGAAAGTGGGAGCTTAATTGGCTACTGCTTACCACCTGTGGTTGATGTTAGTGCTTCAGTAAAGAAGAAAGACAATCGGAAGCTCTGGATCTTAGAGAATATCGCTGCCTCCAGCTGGGCCTCTTAAAGCCAGTGTTGACAATTTTATTATAAACCTCTCCTAGAGGGGTTTCTCACTTTCATCTATAATTTGTCATATCCTTGCTCTGTGACTCATAATTTGCTTAAATCACTTTTGCCATCTCTTAAAAACAGAGAAACCCAAAGTGGCTTTTTTGGAGCAGCTGAGATGAATGTTTGTTTTCTTTGTACTATTCTAATGTAAAAGCAGTGGTGGGGAACAGGGAGGAGAAACTGAGAGTGATCTCAGCAGCCCTTCACCAATTTACAGGAGACTGAGACTTCAAGAGTGTAAAAGAACACTTTGTGAGAATTTTAAGTCAGTACAGTATAATTCCTCCTTCCTCTGTGAATCTCACTGACGACACACTCATACTCTCTCTGGCATGACACAGAAGAATTCATGACCTTCTCCCCTCCAGCCATAATGAAGCCAAGATTGTGGTATATAGCAACATACACTTGAAAAAGAGTAAGATTTAATCTAACATTAAAAAATTCACCTTTCATGGAAAGTAATGACTCATGTCACATGAAGGTCAAAGGGCCAGTAGGTCCAGGGTAAAACTGAATTCCAACATCTTTTACAAATTGTTTGATCAGTGTTCGATCCCTGAACAAACCAGTCACTCATTTTTCTGATTTTGTTCACAATGTACCCTGAAAGAGTCTCACACCTTACTCTCTTCCCACTAACTCACCCTCTCTAAAGAAGAAAAACTAGCATATAGGATGTATTTTATACATTTTATAAATGTCAGCTACCAGTCTATAATTATCATCTTTCATGATTGTTTAAAAGCTTAGACATAAAAGAAGTAAAATACCTACTATGGTTTCTACCACAAAGGAAATACCCACTAAATTGTCATTATCATTATTATTATTACCAGCATATAATTAAGACAATTTTATATATCTGTCTCCTCAGCTAGACTGTTAGCTACTAGAGGACAGGCATGATATCTTCACTTACTCATTTAGTAAATATTTGTTAAACATCTCCCATGTTCAAGGTGCTGTGATTTATATCAAGATACGATGGAGGACAAGCTAATAGCAATATCTGAGAGTCTCCTAAACTATTTGCCCAAAGTATTACTACCCATATTACCTTCTATAGGTTCTATCACTTAGTATATATCACACCATATTTCAAGTATCTATCAATCAAGTGATTGTTTTGTGGAATCAGAGAAGGCTTTTCCTGGTTATTCTTGGTTATTTCTTGTTTACCAACTTGATAAATATCAACTGATCACCTTATGAAACATTCTGCTTTTATTTCTAGAAATCACAGTTATATTTATAAAACATTAAAATTTCCATGAAATTTTTAGCCTTAGTTTATGAGTTTCCAAACTTTGAACAGACTATATTTTGTTACTTTAATTCACTTATTTTCAATGTTTCACATACAAGACTGATTAAACATTGAAAATTTATTTTCTTTGGATAGACTTTTTTGTTTTCCAGGAATACGAAGAGGAAAATATGAAATCCCATGAAGATATCAGTTTTAGATTGATATGTGAGATTTCCTTCAGTTTAAGAACAGTCAATTCCAAGATGAGAAAAAGGTAAAATCATAAACTCCAAATAATACTTAGCTGGTTGAGACTTCTGAGATCTGTAGATAAAAAATCTGTGGAATTACTTCAGGTTTCTCTCATGGGGTCAATAGCCCCTCGTTTACATCACAGCACTCACACTGAACCTAGTTGAGAAGATTTCCAACTTTGAGAAGAGCTAATTGGTATGCATTTATCTTAAGAAATTGACTCATTTTTTTTTTTAATATGGAAGGCAAGTTACTATTCCATTCTAATTGCAATTACAGGAAACAAAAGGTAAAATTTTAGTTTCTTTATTTTATCCCCAATTTCTATTCCAAAAAGCCACTTTTCTAAAGAGAGGATCTGAATGGCTTTCAGAGAATGCAATTTATATCAGATTCTTAGGTTGCCAAGATAGATGCCAGCATAGAATAATGACTATATATCAACAGAACTTCTGCACATATTAAAAGATAGGCAGAAATTAGCAATCTTATGGTAATTAATTTCTACCTTTATTAGCTGATATAATAAATAATATCCTTGTCTCAATAGAATCATCTTCAATGATAGAATCTATTTTAAAGACATTTAAGGTATAGGGGTAGTTTTAGCTTTTAAGTCCTCTTAGAGTCTTCTAAAATTCCGCTCTATGTTTTGCTCACACTTGCTCTCCATTAAGACAAAACCCATTTTCGTTGATAACATCACATCATTTCCACTGACATACTAATGGATCCCACTGTGTGTTACAAGTTTATGGCTATATGATTCATTTCTATGATAATCTCACTTTCATTAATATAACAGCTCCAATTGTAGTACATCAATTCCTGAGATATTCACATGCTAATGACTTTTTCAACCCTTAATGTGCTTTAAAAGAGAAGAGTCACTTTGTTCTGTAATAAAAAAAATAAAAAATAAAAAAATACTATAGGAGACTTCAACCAACTACATAGTGTCCTATCCACAAAATGAATATAGTAATTCAATATTGTTGCATTAACACAGAACATCTCAAAAATATCTCAAAGAATATAACAAGAACACTGAAACTACAGAGAATAAAAAAATAAATTTTCAAAGTGATTTGACACATACTGCTACATATTCCGAGTCACAGTAATTATACTAGACAGATTTCTATGGGCCCGAGAGTTCATAGGTGGACTTCAAAAAATAGGTAAAGCCCCTGATGTTATTTTTAAAAAGTTATAAATGTGTGTATTTAAAGACATGGTCCACAGCTTTCATCACATCCTAAAAGTGGTCTACATGAACAAAAAAAAAAAAAAAAAAATTTAAAGAGACCTCAGTCTAGTCTATTCTTGTAACATAGACCAGAGAAAAATAGATTGGGAGCTTAGACTCTAAGAACCGATTCATATATGAATAGAATTTGAGAGGAAACAGAAATAGTACTTTTAACCCTGAACACCCGTGCATGAGTACAAAAATGAATTTGGAATTATAAAAAAGAGAATTGATGCAAGGTTGTAGGTTTCACTTAGGAAAGTAAAAAGTTGGCTTAAAATTAGGATGCAACAATATATGTTTATGCCTTTTTCATGAGAAACAGACCGTCTGGATCAAAGACAGGTATTTTCATGGAAATAAGTTGAAGAGTTTGTAATCAGTGGTAAAAGAGAATGGAGGTAAATATCTATGTAATGAAGTGGAGAAATTTTTTTGTCCTTAGGGTTTGCACAAAAATTCCTTTTCTTGTGGGACCCATCCTTGAGGGGAAAAAAAAAATAGCCTACTTGAGCAAAGTCCCCTTGGAGCACCAAAATATCCGAGGAGAGAACCAAATTCATCAAAATAAGATAAATAGGAAGTTTTTGTTCAGAGAGAAGGTAAGAGGAAAGGAAAGGACTTAGAGCTGGAGAGAGATTAGAAAAACTGGGGAGTAAAGGCAAAGAAAACTCCATGGTGGGGGACAGTCAAAAGAAACTAATGATGCCCAGAAGCAGATCTAAGTTTTATAGGGATGAACTTACAAATTTTGGTGGTCCTTGTTAAGAAAGAAAGAGCCCCAATGTTCAAATTCCAGGTGAGGAACAGATCTTTGGAAGAAACCTGTGCTAGCAGGGGCCCATGAAGCTTCAGCTTCACTAGTTTCATGGAAACCCATGCCTAGTTGTGTCTACCATTCCATTTAAAGGTGTTTTCTCTGTACACTGTCTCAAAACATATTCAGTAAATCTCTTCAACTCAAAATGCTTTGAACTAATGTTATATTTGTGGAAAATCAAAAAAGAGCTGAATTTCTCATGGATAGAAGAGAGGCAGGACAAAGGGATCCTGAGAATGTAAACCTGCTGGAAATATGCAGAAATCTTGAAGAGGCCGTGAAACTGGGTAGGGGGCATGGGGAGGTGTCAAGTTAATGTTGCTCACCTCTTGAATAGCAGGGAGGCCCTCAACTACATTTCACTTATAAAAAGTAAGCTCAGACTATAGGTCATTTGGCCTACTGTGCAAAAAAAGGAGATATGTTACCATACTGGTCAAAACTTGCACAAGGTCGAGGTACCATAGTGAGTATAGACTTGAATTAGAGTACTCATTCTTCTATGTGCAGACCATCTGTTAAAATTCATGACTTGCTCACTGACAATTTTATCTTCCTAAAGTAACCCACAGGCTGGCACTGAGGCATCACCATAGACACAAGATGCAGTGGCTCTGATTTTCATGAAGGGCAGTATCACTTGATGGCTAAGGATGCCTGGGAGTATGTGCAGCCCTTATTAGCTGTACGTTTTTTAGGCAAGTTGCTTAATGATCTATGAATCCTTTTTCTCGTATGTAAAATAATATTGTAATGATTAAATGAAATAATTCGCTTAAGCACTTGGTATGAGTATGAAAGCTAGTAATTGGTCAGTAAATGTTAGCAGTTACTTTTACCCATGCTATAACTACTTCTGTTATTATTACAAGCCAATGAATTGAACATTATCACAGATGGACCCTCATTGCTGGGAATGTGATGAGATGTCCTAGCAGAAGATGAGCTAACTAGGATCTTCACCCTTGTAATGATATGTTAAATTCATTCTGTCCTTAGAGGAACTGAAATGATGGCTCAGGAAAAAATGGAAGGCAGAAAGTACCTGGAATTCAGTCTGAATTTGAATATTCAGGAATAATTATTATGCTAGTTAAATGACATAGTATTTATTAATCTATTAAAGTCAATTTTGTGAAGTTTCCAGAAATGTGGTCCCCTTTACCCTCAACTCTTTACTTTTAAAAGGCTGGATAAAGCTAGGGGAAAAAATCATATCATATTTTAGAGTAATATAAAGCCACCAGAATATGAGCTCTTTGATAGCAAGCATTTCACCTCCTTGTTCACCTCATTCACCATATATAGATGCTCAATAAAGTATTTTGTGAATGAATGAGAATTTAGAACAATTTCAGTCTAAATATATCAAACAAACCTTTATGAAAAATAATGGAGATAAATGTAAGTTTTTGACATTTAATTTTATGGTAATAACTTGAGAGAGAAAAGCAATCGAACTGCTGCAGCATATGTTAAAAAAAAAGGTTTATATTTGAAAATAAACACCATTTTAGTCCATGTCACAATATAGTCATTAAAAAGCTATGCTGATCCTGGGCTCTATTAATATCAGGCAGAAATAGGAGAAAGAAAAGTGAACCACTCTATTCACTGCTAGTTTCAATCTTTATGCAAACTGCTCTCAGTTCTCAGGACCATATCTGATGAGGGAAAGAAACACATCAAGTTACCGTTAATCCAACAGTAAAGGATAGGTAGAACAGGTCAGGTAAGACAAGGTTAGGGAATATAGACCATATCCTTGAGAAGACTATAAAATGACCTGTTAGTTGTAGGTAAACAGTCAAAGAGATAGACATCTGAAAAGCCCCAGACTTACAGAAACAGGACCAATGGATATTATAGGAAAGCAGGTTTGGAATCAATAAAAGAACAAATGTAGGTGCCTGGGTGGTTCAGTGGATTAAGCCTCTGCCTTCAGCTCAGGTCATGATCTCAGGGTCCTGGGATCGAGCCCCGCATCGGGCTCTCTGCTCAGCAGGGAGCCTGCTTCCCCCTCTCTCTGCCTGCCTCTCTGCCTACTTGTGACCACTCTCTCTGCGTCAAATGAATAAATAAAATCTTTTAAAAATAATAATAGTAAAAAAATAAAAGAACAAATGTTTCTATTACCAAGGTAATAGTTCAAATTATAATGGTTTTGAGAGACTGAGTTCTTATCACTGAAGTTTTCATTCCTTGCATCATTCATGTATTCATTCATTCAGCAAGTAATTATTTAGTGCCACCTGCATGCTTTATAGGACCTTTTCCTCTTTAATTCTCATCACTCATCCTCTCTATCAACAAACTCTGAGCACAGTGACCTTTCCTTTGTCACCTGGAAGGTTCATTCTCATTCTTGTTCAGATTTCTTGCCTAGAATACTATTTACTTTTCCTAATTCCCATTCATCTTTTAGGTCTAAGCTTAAATATTACTTCCTTAGAGACTTTCCCTGATTCAAAACCTAATAAAATCTGTATCTCTCCCCTGTTTCTCTTCCTTCCCCCCTACACCCCAACACCACTATCAGCTATATGTAAAGTATAATTTACAAACCACAAAATTCTCCCATTATTACTGCGCCAGTCAGTGGGTTTTAGTAAGTAAATATAGCAGTTTACAAACAACACTCCAATTTAAAACATTTGCATTATCCCCAAAAATGTTCTAGTATGTCCATTTGTAGGCAATCACCACTCCCAAGACCAGGCAACAATTGGTCTGCTTTCTGTATCTAACGTTCTATCTTATCTAAAAATGTTATATATATATTAAAACATTTCATATGTATACTTTTATTTACGATTTCTTGAGGTTCATAAATGTTACCTATATCAATAATTTGTTCCTTTTAATTGTCAAATAATATTCCATTGTAAGAATATGCCTCGTTTTGTTTATTCATTGATTGGATATAGACATATGGTTTGTTTTCATTTTGGAGTTATAATGAACAATGCTACTATCAACATTCTCACAGAAGTCTTTTTACTGTTATTTGTTTTCATTTCTACTAAGTAAATACCTAAAAGTATAAATGGCAAACATATGTCTAACATTTTGAAGACACTATAAAATTGCTTCCAGAGTAGCTCTGTTATATTACATTCCCACAATGTATTCAGGGTTCTAGTTTTTCCATGTCTTGACAACACTTGGTATTCTCTAATTTTAACCACTCTAGAGGGTGTGTGAGTATCTCATTGTGGCTTTAATTTAAAATTCTCTAATGACTATCAATGTTAAACATATCTTCATGTGCTTATTTGCTATCCATATGTTGAAATGACTACTCAAAAGTTGGATCCATATTTTACTTGTGTTGTTTGTCTTCTGAATTGTAAGAGTTTTTCATATATTCTGGATATAAGTTCTTTATCAATATCTGTGATTTACTTACATTTTCTTGTGTTTTCTGTCTTGTCTTTTCTACTTTTTTACTAGTGTCTTTTTAAGAGCAAAACTTCAACTTTTAATTAATATAAAATCCAATTTATCATTTTTTTCTTTAGGAATCAAGCTTTTGATGCCATTAAATCTAAAATTTCTTTGTATAACTCAAGATTATAAAGACTTTCTCTTGTGTTTTATACTTTTAGGGGTTACATTTAAGGAACTATTATGAGTTAAATTTGTTGTTGGTAAGGTAAAAATCTAAATTCCCTTTTTACCTTTGTTTCTTTATTTTTTTTAATTTCTCTGTATATGATATCCAATTGTTTCGGCACCATTTGTTGAAAAGACTATTACTTCCCAATAGAGATACCTTGCACTTTTGCCAAAATTAATTAATTATAATAATGATGAGTATGTCAAAACCATGGGCACTTATGTATTCCTTATTGTAAATAACAATTACTGACAAAGGCAACTCATTTACAAGCATCAAAATACTTATGCATTTCATTTGTTCACTAAACAAATAGTGTGTATTTACAGTGCAGGTAATCCTGACCATACAAAGGCAAATTAGACATAGAATCTGCTATCAAAAATTTACCATCTAGATTAGGAAGTGACAAGGGTTGCAAGAAGGTAAACATAAAGTGGGTGTTAAGGCAGGAAGAAGTTACCTCTGAGGATATCTGTATATAATTCTTGGAGACAGTGGTGGTGGAAGCAGAACTTGACAGGTGAATGGAACCTGATTCCATAGAAATAAATGGAAGAGCATCTGAAGATGAGGATAAAGCCTGGACACCGGCAAAGAGACAAGGGAGGAGGAAAAGAAGGATAATTGAGCAATATGTAGGAAATACCCAAAAGAGACAAGAATGGCAGTATAGAAAAACAAATTTGAAAAGGTTAGTGCCAGACTAAAGAATTGGATTTTTATTTTCTAAGCAGTAGGAATTACTTAAGGTTTATGAGCAGAATATCATGATTGATACTCGTAGCCATGCCAGTACCAGTAAAATGAAACTGTAAAAAAGCATTTACCATCATTTCTAAAATTATTTAATTTCACTTAGGAGATGGTATAATTCAGTTCCTGCTCTAAAAGTTTCTGTGCTTATTCTTATCCCGATACCAATTAAATTAGAATAAAATTCTTTAGATTTGGGCATTCTTTTTTCTTAAAGTTCAGGCATCTGTTCATTTAATATATATTTTAAGGACCTTCTGTGTGCTGGGTTATGGATACATATTGGTTTTAGAGGAAGGAGGAAGCGTGTTCTCAGCCTTAATGAAGCAAATTTACACACACATACAGAATATACCCACATACATATTACTCATGTACATTTACATACTTTAGCTAAATTAATGAGGAATAACATCTTATATTTAAATATACCTTAACACTTTGAAGATTTATTTCACATGTACACTAACATCTAATCTTCATGAAAGGCATTTTAGGAAGTATTTACAAGACTCACTTTACACATGAAAATATTAAAAAACAGGATTAATTTCCTCAAGACCATAAGGCTGGAACAGTAGAAAGTCAGCACTCTAACCAAGTTCTCCTGATTCTAAACCCTATAATCTTGCCATAGTGTTTAAATTATAGATTTTTTTTCTAAATTAACATGGAGGAATTTCAGTGTCAGTCCTAATCCATGGTATGACACACAACATTGAAAAAATTTTCTGTTCATTTTGGTACATTACTTAGCTATTTAATTCTCCCTACCTGGACACCCCAGCCCAACCCTCCCCTTTTCTCCTCCATATACACTAAGAATGGATGCTTAATAAATGATACTCTGGTTTAATTCTGACTGCTTAGCTCTCCATCACATATACAATACCTCATACTCTGAGCAAGAAGGCAAAAATTTGATCTCTTAACAGAGCAGTTGTTTGTCAGAAATGTTGGAGAACTCAGCCCAAATCCTCTCAGGGTAGAAAGATATGAAAGAATAAAATGAAATCTGAGAAAACCTGGAGAAATCTGTAAATAGGTCAAAGATTTTTAATTGCTTCCAAACTGATAAATTTGGCCCAGAAATATAACCTTAATTCAGGAAGACCTGTCTCAAAGGAGATTCATTCTAGAATCACATGAGGGCCAAAATATTGAAGTTTAGTGCTTTCTTAAAATAAATTATCATTTTTTAAAGCCACAATTTTCTGTTGCCATGACACTGTGATTCAGTCAGTCTTTGAGAATTATGTTTTGGTTTTGTTTTTTTTTTAAATTATGTAATCCATTTATATATTATTAGAAACTTATTTGGGAGATTTCTATTAATATCAATGGTATTATAAGAGAAATTTATTTTTATATACAGTTAACTATTTCACAAAGAATGCATTAAGGGTTTTGCCAGGATCACAAAAGTCTATATGCAAGTTGTCATGTGCTACATTTCTTCATTTTTGATTCATACTATTTTGGGGCTTCTTAGGAAAAAAATTACAGGCTACACCTAACAGACAACAAGGAAACAGAATCCTAAGAAACTATTAATTGAAAACAGTCATAGAATATCTGACACATTAAAAGGCTTATGAGTACAAATTCCTGAAGAAAATTATTTAAACAAAGCATTTTTGCATTTAACACTTTTATATCTAATAATTGTGTTTCTTTTAATAATCAAACATATAATTATCAAAATAATAATTATATCCTCAAAGTAGAAACTAGTTTAATCTCTGGGAGATTAGCATAGCATAATTTCTAGAAGAAATAAGCACATCGGTTTTTTAATGTTTTATTCTGAATTAATTCTATTTTCTTTAAATAATTCTATTTAAATAACAACAACAAAATATTCAGATAGATCCTATACATCCTTTTAAATCCAGCCTCCTTCAGTTTTACTATCTTGAATAACAATAGTAAAATATTATAACTAGGATATTGACCTTAAATCCAACAGCTTTTTCAAATTTCATCAGTTTTGCCTGCATGTGTATGTGTGCCTGTTTTTATGCAATATTAGCACATGTGTGGACTCATGGAACAATCACCACAATCAAGATACAGAACAGTTCCATTACCCCAAGTTTCACTTGTAGTGCTCCTTTAAATCCACCCTAACCCCCCACCTCTCTCCCCCTATGGCCACAGTCTGTTTTCCACCTCTGTAATTTTCTTATTTCAAGAACATTATGTAAGTGAAATCATACAGTATCTAACCTTCTATAATTTTACTCAGCTAATTCTCTGATGATTTATCCAGGTGGATAAGTGTGTCCATAATTTGTTCTTTTTAATTGTCAAATAGTATTCCATGGTATGGATGCATCACACTTTGTTTAGACAGACATTTGACCATACACATAAAACTGCTAAAACATCCATGTACAGGTTTTTGATTGAACATAGATTTTCATTTCTCTGGAATAAATGTGCAAGAGTTCAATTCTTTGGTCCTATGGAAATTGCATGTTTGTTTTTATCAGAAACTACTAAAATATTTTCCATAGTGGGTGTACTGTATTATATTTCCACCACTAAACTGAATGATCCAGTTTTTCTACATCCTCTTCGGCCCTTGGGACTGTCACTCTTTTGTACTTTAACCATTCTCATAGGGGTATAGTAGTATCTCATTGTAGTTTTAATTTTTATTCCCCTAATGTTTAAGGGTGTCAACATTTTTTCATGTTATGATTTGCCCTCTGTATATCTTCTCCAGTGACACGTCTATCGTCCATTTTCTAATTGAACTGTACATATATATAAATACACACACATATATGTATTTTAAGATTTTATTCATTTAGTTGACAGAGAGAGATACAGCCAGAGAGGGAACACAAGCAGGGGGAGTGGGAGAGGGAGAAGCAGGCTTCCTGCTGAGCAGGAAGCCTGATGCAGGGCTTGATCCCAGGACCCTGGGATCATGACTTGAGCCCAAGGCAGATGCTTAATGACTGAGCCACCCAGGGGCCCCTAAGCTGTTTATATTTTTATTATTGGGTTTTCAGAGTTCTTTATGTATTTTAGCTACAAGTTCTTTGTCAGATATGTGGTTATCAAATACTTTCTCAAGCACATAAGTTTTATAAAAATGAAAATTAAGAGACATGATACATAATTAAATTATTTCCTCTGGGAAATATCATATCTAATCAGTACTTGTGAGTTTGAAGAGAAGTACAGAAAATCATTGAGAATTCCATAGAATCTTAGGGTTAGAAACAATGATAAAGAGTACTTTTTTTTAAGATTTTATTTATTTATTTGACACAGAGAGAGAGAGAGAGATCACAAGTAGGCAGAGAGAGAGGGGGAAGCAGGCCTCTGCTGAGCAGAGAGCCCGATGCGGAGCTCAATCCCAGGACCCTGAGACCATGACCTGAGCCAAAGGCAGAGGATTAACCCACTGAGCCACCTAGGTCCCCAGATAAAGAGTATCTTAAGGGTGGGAAATTCCTGCCACTTTATTTCCAAGTTTAATTTCTCTGTGGCCCAGTGACTAAAAGCAACAAACACCTATGAAAACGTTTTTCTCCATCCCATTTTTGTGCTTAATATAACCTCAGGTGGTGGCTCTTCCTCACTGTTTACTGCATTTAATGATATAGTACTTCTGTGTTCATAGAATACTCTAAGCACAGAGAAAGTAATACTTCCAAAATTCTTCCTGTGACACAATGTAAATATTACTCGTTCTAATATATTTTGACTTTATTTGCTGTAATCATTGAAAATAATCCAAACTGCAATTTTCCATCAGCTAAAATTTTAAGATGGCATACTGGCTGATTCATAAATTAAATTTAAGTTCTATGTTAACATCCTATAACACTTGGGGCACCTGGGTGGCTCAGTGGGTTAAGCCTCTGCCTTCGGCTCAGGTCATGATCTCAGGGTCCTGGGATTGAGCCCCACATCGGGCCCCGCATCGGTCTCTCTGCTTAGCGGGGAGCCTGCTTCCCCCCTCTCTCTCTACCTGCCTCTCTGCCTACTTGTGATCTCTCTCTCTGTCAAATAAATAAATAAATTCTAAAAAAACAAATAAAATAAATAATTAAAATCCTATAACACTTAAATTATAATTCAAAATTAACCTTTCTTCAAATATTGTGATTATTCAAATTATTGTGAAATGGCACTGACTTAAAGGAACAAAAAAGCAAATATGAAATGCCTGTTGTCCAACTGAAAGAGAGCTTCCTCTTTACTTTTTGATGGAGAATTCATGCATGAGGAGATTATTGAACACTACTTAATGCCTTTCTGTCACTGTTTTTGACATTCAAATTCATACCTCCTTTACATAAATTAAAGGTTAAAGAAAAATTACGTATGACATAAAAAAGCAGTTTATGTAGAACAAAGTTAGTATTTTGTTTATTTAACACTACTCAGGTGAGAAATGGCATGGCATAAATTTGTTTTAGATTTATATGCTTACATCTTATTTATATGAGTAATGCTATTGGGCAGATTTGGCACATAAATGCCTGTGGATGATTTTAGAGTATGTGTGTGTATATATAAAATTTATTAGGGTGGAAACAGCAGTATGTTTGTAAATCATTGGCATAGAATGTCTGAACACTGAGGCATGTTAACATAAATGTGAGTCAAAAGAAAATAGCAGAAGTCCAAGGCAACTTCAGAATACAATAGAAAACAATTTTTTAAAAATTTTTGAAAACTGAGTGGTTCTTGGGAGCTGGGAACAGACACCTGTGCTACCTGGTGACTAAAAAGCAGAGACTTTTCCAGAACTAAGAAAAAATAATGGTAGTGTGCCATCTAGAGGTAACAAGGACATTTTTAATAGTTTGATATATTTGAACAGAGCTATCTCTAGACTGGAGACCCAAAGGCATGAAAGATCTCCCCTGCGATTCCAACTTCTTGCAATTTAAAAAAGGGAGATTTTTTTTTCTTCTGAGAGAGATAAAAAAAAAAAAGCCAATATTTGGTTAGTTGTCAATAAGTGAACCTACTCTAATACGTGGCAAGCACAGAAAAAAAGTTGTTGCAGGCTTAAGCCAAATTTTATGGTGTGTTTTTTGTATCAAACAAAATTCAATAAAAATAAAAACATGCAGAATCAGACATTCATGTGGAATTGAGTTTGTAGATGTTGCTGTTCTTGTTTAAGCTGAACAAGTGTGGAGAGAAAGTGAAAGCTGGAGAAGAGTCACTAGGATTGTCAAGCATTATTTTATATTTTCATTTACAATAGGAATGAGATTTTTTTCCCAAAGACATCTCTGAATAAGCACCCTCTAAATGCTTTTTTTTGTTAAGATTTTGTTTATTTATTTTATAGACAGAGATCACAAATGGGCAGAGAGACAGGCAGAGAGAGAGGAGGAAGCAGGCTCCCTGCCAAGCAGAGAGCACGATGCGGGGCTGGTTCCCAGGACCCTGAGATCGTGACCTGAACCGAAGGCAGAGGCTTTAACCCACTGAGCCACCCAGGTGCCCTAAATGCTTTTAAGATATAATTTTATAAGACAGAATGCTTCAAAAATATTAATTTCAGTTTCAGATTTCTAAAACAAACAAACAAAAAAAAGGAACACCCATTTTTCACTATATTTGTTCCTGGGTTTTGTTTGAAATTGTTTCAATTATTCAAATCAAATAAAGGAAATAGCCTGACATAGGGGATAAAATTTAATTCAAGGTGTGATAATCTAACAAATATGCAAAGTTTATGTTTTTCCACATCTACTACTTCTCACCACTAACAGCATTCTGTACCCTAGACCAGAATACATGACATGTGTTTGTATTTCACACAAACTTGACAATTATACAGTGACAAAACACATCTAGTGTGTCACCATTTTCAAAGAAATTCTAAGGGTAGTGTTTTGTGGGGTTTTTTTGCTAAAAATTATCACTCTGCGCAATTAATTTAAATATATAACATAAAAGCTATAAAGCTTTTAGAAAAAAAAAGAAAAACAAGGAGAAAATCTTTAGAACTTAGGACTAAACAAAGAGTTCTGAGATTTGGCACAAAAACACTGTCCATGAAAAGACACACTGGTGAATTAGACATCAAAATGAAAAGTTTTATTCTGCAGATGAAAATACAAAAGATAAGTTACAAACTAGGAAATGTATTTGCAAATATCTCCCACTAGTCTGTAGAATATGTAAGGAGTTCTCAAAACTCAACAATTGAAGAATCTAATTAATCTAATTACAAAATAAATAATAGACATTTCCCCTAAGAGGATTTGCAGATAGCAAACACACACATGAAAAATATTGAACATTATTAGAGTTTAGGGAAATTAAAATTAAAACTAAAGTGGGGTAACACTACACACCCATTAGAAGGCTGAAATAAAAAAGAATGACAACAATATATGCCTGTAAAGATGTAGAAAAACTGTCTCTCATACTTTTCTGGTAGGAATGTCAAATGGCACAACCATTCTGGATAATATTTGGTAGTTTCTCTGGTAGGATTATAAACATATAAACATATATAAACATATGCAATTAGCATAAAAACCAGCAATTGAGATCTTGGACTTTTATTGCAGAAAAATGAAAATTTATTATTTTGCAAAAACTTACTCTCATAGCAGTTTTCTTTGTGATAGATGAAACTGGAAAATATCCAATGTCTGTCAATGGGTGAATAATTAAATCATGTACATCCATACCATGGAATACTACTCAGCAATAAAAAGGCATGGACTATTGACATATGCAACTGGGATAGATCTCAAGGGATTTATTTGAGTGAAAAAACCCAACCCCAAAGGTTACACACTATTTGATTCCATATATACAACAGCCTTGAAATTACAAAGTTACAGAGGAAAGACTGCTGGTTATCATGAATTAGGGAGTGAGCCAGAGGACTAGAGGTGGGTGAGGAGGAAGACAGTTATGGCAACCAAAGGACAACACAAGAAATTGTTATAGGGATGGAACTATTCTCTATTTTAACTATCGTACTAGTTATATTCACCTACACTGATAAAATTACATAGAACCAAAAGACACACACACAAATGAATACATGTAAAACTGATGAGATCTGAATCAGTTCTGAGGATTCTACCAGCATTAATCTTCTAGCTGTGCTATTATGCTATAGTTATGCAACAGGGGTACCATTGGAGAAAATGGGATGAGACATGTGTGAGATCTCCCTGCATTATTTCTTATATTTGAATCTACAGTTATCTCAAAATTTAAAAGATTATTAAAAAAAAACCTGAACCGATAATTAAAGTAGTAAAATACAAATAATAGTAGTAAAATACAAAAAATACAAAAAAATACAAAATTATTTGTATATAAAATATATACCAAAAAAATTTGTATATAAAATACACACTACACATAAAGTAGTAAAATACACATTATTTAATAAAATAGCAAAATATTTAAAATATGAAGTAAACTCGTTTTTTTCAGATTTAGTTCTAGCTAGTTAACATACAGCAAAATATTGGTTTCACTGTGGTTTTCACTGTGGAATTCAGAGGTTCATCACTGACATACAACACCCAGTGCTTATCATAATACATGTCCTCCTTAAGGCCTATCACCCATGTCGCCTGTCCCCCAACCCACCTCCCTCCATCAACCCTCAATTTGTTATCTATCCTTAAGAGTCTCTTGTGATTTATTTCCCTCTCTTCACACCCCCATGTTTATCAGTTTTGTTTCTTAAATTCCACGTATGAATGAAATCATATGGTATTTGTCTTTCTCTGACTCATCTCAAATATGAAGATAATTCATACTTTTCTTATGAACTGTGAAGGAGATGAGTGGGAAAAAATGTAGCAATGTCACCTACAGTGAGTCTATATGTATATATAGCTCTAGTATCGTTGTTTATTAAACCTTTAAGAGATTTACTCATGGAAATTCTAAGGGACTAATTTCCTCTGCTTTTCTGTTTCTGTTGTTTGAAGGATAAGTAAATGGGACAAAATATTAATAACCTGTGCAGTAGAGAGGAAGAGACCTTGTATGCAACAAAGACTTAACTAGCAAGCCTAAGCTGAGATAGTTAAATATACTTAGAATGGTCTATTTGCAAGGTCATACCTTGGCTGGCACCTGGTAACTTGGATTTCAAGTTTCACCACCATTCTGTAGCAGCCCAGCGTGTATACTGTGTCTGAACACCTGCTTTTCTTCTGGAACTTTAGAATTTGGGGACATACCAGGCAGAGGGCGTCTATGTGACCAGCCACCAACCAAAAAATCCTGGGCACTGAACCTCTAAGGGACTTCCTCGGAAGACAGCATTTCACATGTGTTGTCACCACTCATTGCTTGGAATTAAGCGTATTCTTTGTGACTCTACTAAAAGCAGGTCTTTGGAAGTTTGTATCTGGTTTCCTCTGGACTTTGCCCCATGACCTTTCCTCTGCTGATTTTTCTTTGTAGCCTCTTGCTGTAATAGATCTTACCATGAGTATGGCTATATGTTGAGTCCTGTGAGTCCTACTAGTGAATCACTGAACCTATGGCGGTCTTGGGGAACTCTGACATTGGATAATTTTTTTTTTTAAACCTGTATAATATGCCTAATCATAGTTGAGAGCTAGATAAAGTTTGTTAATAAACCAGATTTTCTTATGCTTAAAATATTTCCATATAGAAAAATAACTTGTTGGAAAATATGTCAACATTCATGAGCTCTCTTTTTTTTTAAGAGACCATATTACAGATAAGCAGTTTGGGGAGAATGCCACAATAGGACAAATCCATATAAAGAGGGTACACTCTGCCCTACAGTCTATAGTTCTCAATCCAATAGGGCACTCTTCCAGTTTCCAATTTACTAATCTGAGATGAAATGTGTTTGTATAAATCTTTAAACACATTAAAAATGTGTTCGTGTAAATCTTACCAAGGCTGGCTAGGGATTAAATGAAAGCCTCTGTATGAACCTCAAAATAGCTGTGCCAGCTTTTAACTTCACACACAGAGATGCTACTTTATTACTTAAGCACTTGGATAAACCCAATCTCTCATACATATCAAACATTTCTTTCAAGCACCTTCCTTTGACCATCTTTCTTCTTATCTCCAGGTAGCATGAACTTCACAGTCAGAAACATTTTGTGAAAAAAGAGGAGCAAAATACGTTTCAAAATATATGGAACTGCAGAAACAAATGATTTTTTTTTCTTTATGGTTAGTCAATTACAATAAGTATAGGGTAAAAAGGAGAAAATACACAAATACTGGTGATCTGATATACAAGTGAAATGCCGTACGAGAAATCCGCCCTCGCTAAAAGACCACCAGAGACGTGAGTCAAGGCCAATCAGCAAGGGCCGTTTATTGCAGGTTCGAACCTGGACCTCTGTGCACTCGTTGCCAGTAACGCCGAGAGGCCCCGAGCTGTGTAAGTGCAGGGTTTTTATAGACAGATAGATATAAACAAGTTCTGGGTGGGGCAGAGCCGATTGGTTGACATTTTGAACATTTGAAAAAAACATACTTGGAGTTAGCTGATTGGTTTAAGGGGCCCGTGCCCGCGAAAAAGCAAGCGTTCGTACAGAAGCGAAACTAGCTGGTTAACTTTCAGTTTCCCGACTCCCCAGATAAAATACATTTCCAGTCGGGGGAGGGGGTTCTTTTTGGTTTCTTATTTCCCCCTTTTCTCAAGTACCTGAGGAGCCAATCTTGGGTCCTTAGGGGTCATCGGTGTAATTGTCGTTGTTGCTGTTGCTCAGGTCTAGGGGCTGATGCTGCTGTCTTAAGAGCATGATTTGTACTGTCTGAAGGCATTGATCGACAAAAGCCACCAGACGATTTAAGATACATGGGCCAAAGGTCAGTAAGAGGAGCAGGATACAGATGGGTCCTAGTAGGGAGGATATTAAGGTGGTCAACCAAGGGGATGCGTTAAACCATGACTGGAACCAGCCTTGCCCTGCTTCTTGCTCCTTTTTCCGCTTAGCTAATCCCTCCCGCACCTTAGCCATCGAGTCTTTGACTACCCCTGAGTGATCGATATAGAAACAACATTCTTCCTTGAGGGCGGCACATAAGCCTCCCTGTTGGAGGAACATGAGGTCCAATCCTCGTCTGTTTTGGAGGACAACCTCTGCTAATGAGCTGATAGACTCCTGGAATTTAGACATGGACAATTCTAGCTCTTGTATGTCTGCATCAATGGCTTCTCGTAAGCCTTGGTAATGGTGTTGCTGTGAGATTAAGGCTGAGGTTCCGGTAGCCGCCCCGGCGGTACCTAGTCCTAGGCCCAGTATTAGTGCCAGGGTTAGGCTTATGGGTTCCCTCTTAGTTCTATGTGATCCACCCTCCCAATATGAGATCAAGTCCTCATAGGGGTGGTAAATTAAGCGGGGTACTAGGTGGACCATCACACAGTAGTCTGTGGTTCGGTTCAACGCTCCTGGGTGGATGCATGGAGTTATTCCAGTAGCGCAGGCCCACCAGGCATCTTGGGGAGGTATCACATATTGCCCTGTGTTATTTATAGTAAGGATCCGGGTACATAGGTGCATATGTTCAGGCGGGACCTTTCCTACGCATGTCCCTCGGCCCCGTACAGCTGCTAAGGTTAGACGGGGACTTTGATTTGACCATCGACACATGGAGGGAGTGGAAGATAGATTGTAATCTCCTAGGGTGGCCAGTCCTTCGTAAAAAGGGGGCGCTATGTCATAACATAGCCAACAGGACTCAGTGGCGTTTGGGTTAGTATAATTTAGAACCTGAAAGGCATTCTGGACCAATTTAGTTAAGCGGGTAGGGTTGTCTATAGCTTGATTTTTGGGTGGGGTGTGGCCGGTTGG
Organism: Mellivora capensis; assembly: GCA_004024625.1. Lineage (NCBI taxonomy): Eukaryota > Metazoa > Chordata > Mammalia > Carnivora > Mustelidae > Mellivora > Mellivora capensis. The sequence goes on from PISX010021277.1 coordinate 29,817, forward strand.
GGTCACCCTGAGAGTGGCGTTGGCATGGCCTCCGCGGGGTTATGGCGTGGGCTTTGCACGCGTGGGTTTGGCTGGTCGGGTGAGTACGGAATTGGGCCCCAGGGCGACAGAGGGATACTCTATTATGAGTTTTATAGTAAATATGAGTCCATCATCATAATTTTCCTTATAGAGTCTAAGGCCCCAGCTATATCCCCTTACCCAGTTGATGTCTTTGTTTTTTCTGGGCTCTGTGAAGGTAATATTAAGGGGGTGACACCATGCATCTTTACAGTGTTTTCCGTCATTTTCTCGGTCCCAGAAACCCTCCACATTATGAGAGTAGTTGGCTTTTACAGTTATGAAGTCTCAGTGTGAGGTGGGTTTCCAGTAGACATCGCCTGTAGTTACACATCCCCAGGCAGCGCAGTAGAAATTACCAGGGCCACCGCATTTATAGGACCATCCCCTGGGGGTACTAGTAGCACCAGTTCTTGGCCCAGGGCATATATAAAAGGGAAGAGCACTAAGTTTGTATCGTCGTGGTCCGTCCCCACATCCACGGTTAGGGGGTGACATTCCAGCACTTGTAGGGGATGTTGGTGGTTTATGGAGATTATCATGTTCACCTATATCCCAAGTTCCCATGGCCAGTTTACAGAGATCAAGATATAGGTTTGGCCACCAGGTATAAGGAGGGTGGGTAGTGCTGGTTAGGTTCCAGATTACTATCCCCACATTGTTAAGTACTTGCCAGGTTAGGGTGGCTGGGGCATGGGGATTGGTCATGAGGCCCCAGGGCAATGATAGGGAGATTAGAACTACAGATAGACCCCCCATGTCGGTTACTGAGGAGGAGGGTTTCGGCGCAGGGTGAGCTTTAGAGGATTGTCCTTACTGCGGTCAACTGTCCATTCGCCGTTCCGGTTGGGGCTTCCGACGAGGTCTGACAGTGGGTCGACTGCCTTTACGTGGGTGTGGTGTATCCAGGTCGCTATGCTGTCCACTTTGATGGCCGTGGGAGTAGTCAGGATAACTTGGTGGGGTCCTTTCCAGCGAGGCTCCAGAGTCTCGGTGCGGTGTCGCTTGACGAGGACCCAATCCCCTGGGCGGAGCTGGTGAGGTGGTGGTCCTGTTTCATACAAGTCCCTTAGTTTTGGCCAAATTCGTTTATGGACTCGCTGCAGGGCTTGGAGGGAGAATAAAAGGTAATTATCATGATCTGACTTGATAAGGTCAGTCTTGAGTTTGGGTATGATGGGAGGAGGCCTACCATACATGATCTCATAAGGTGTGAACCCCAGCTTGTATGGGGTGTTACATACTCGATACAGAGCGTAGGGGAGTAGAGCCACCCAATTAGCGCCAGTCTCCATGGTCAATTTAGCAAGGGTCTCTTTTAAGGTTCTATTCATTCTTTCTATCTGTCCTGAGCTCTGGGGTCTATATGCACAATGTAATTTCCAATTAACCCCAAGCCAGGCCCTGACTTACCTTAGAGACGAAGGCTAGCCCATTATCTGATCCTATCATAACAGGAAAGCCATACCTGGGCAGGATATCTTCGAGTAGTTTCTTTGCTACTACTTGTGCGGTTTTGTGCTTGGTTGGGAAAGCCTCAGTCCAACCTGAAAAGGTATCTACAAACACCAGTAAGTACTTATAGCCATACTTTCCAGGCTTTACCTCTGTAAAGTCTACCTCCCAGTAGGCTCCCGGCAGGGTCCCCCTTTCACGGGATCCGGTCATGGTGGGATGTGGGCAAGCGTTTTGGAGCTGGCAGGCCGTACAGTCTGAGGCGATCCTTTCGGCTTTCTCGGTGATGTTTCTGATGGTCAACCTGGATTGCCTCATAAGGTCCTGAAGTCTTCTGGAACCTAAATGGGGTGTGTGATGGATTCGCTCCAGGACTGCTTGTCCCAAGGCTTCGGGGAGGATGATATTGTCCTTTGCATCCCGCCACCAGCCATCCTTAACCTGTGTCATCGGGAGTTTACTCATCCAGGTGATGTCTTCCTCAGAATATTCAGGGCAGGGCGGCAATTCTCGGGGTCCCGGGTCGGGTAGCTGTATGGGTAGTACTGGAATGTTCCTGTGGGCTATCTGGCGAGCAGTCTGATCAGCCAGATTGTTTCCCCGGGAGACCGGATCGTTTGGTTTCTGATGGCTGGAGCAATGAACTATGGCTAGTTTCTTGGGGGCCCAGATGGCCATTAGTAGGGCCAAAATTTCGTCCCTGTTTTTGATGTCTTTCCCTTCAGCGATGAGCAGTCCCCTTTCTCTGTAAATTGCTCCATGAATGTGGGCCGTGGCAAAAGCATATCGGCTGTCTGTGTATACAGTCATCCGGAGGCCCTGCCCTAACTTAAGGGCCTGAGTTAGGGCGATTAACTCAGCTCTCTGTGCTGAGGTGCCCGGAGGCAACGCTTCCACCCAGATAACTTCTGTTTCAGATGTGACCGCGGCCCCTGCATACCTCTGTCCTTCGCGGACGCAACTGCTGCCATCAGTGAACCAAATGACTTCGGCATCCGTCGGGGGGTAGTCCTGTAGGTCTTCTCGCAGCCCGTGAACCTGGGCCAGTATATCGGTGCAGTCATGGAGGGGGGCTTCCAGGTCTGGGTCAGGCAGCAGTGATGCGGGGTATACTGTCTAAAGGCTTCCATCAATCTCTCTAAGAATGCTGCTGGACTCTCTGTCTTACCTTGCATTACTGCATATACTTTGGCCAAATTGGTGGGTCTGCGAGCAGCAGCCCTGAGACCCGCCATTAGAGTCTGGCGATAAATGAGTAGTCGTCCCCTACCTTCTGGCGTGTTGTAGTCCCAATTGGGCCTGGTCAAAGGGAATCCCGCATTAATGACGTCCGGGTTGACGGTTGGCCGGCCATCATCCCTGGGGACCAGCTTTCTTGCTTCCACCTGGATTCTTTCTCTTTCCTCGGTGGTAAACAAGATACGCAAGAGCTGCTGGCAGTCATCCCAGGTGGGCTGGTGAGTGAACATGATGCTATCTAGAAGAGCTATAAGATCTTTTGGGTTATCTGAAAATCGCGAATTCTGAGTTTTCCAATTATATAGATCACTAGTTGAAAAGGGCCAATACTGGAGTCGGGGATTTCCAGTATCATCAGGGGGGCTAATCTCTCGGAGGGGTAAAGCAACAGTAGAGTCTGGTGGGCGGGGAGGATTCTCTTTTTGAGAGCGCCCTCTAGTGTGCCCAGCAGGCCCGTCGGTCCCTCTATGGGTGACGGGGGCTGTGGCTATTGCTTCTCGACCTTCCGTTTCCGCCTGGGGAGGAGTAGGTGCGGCCATAGGTATGGGGGCAACTTGAGGCCTCGCGGGAGGCAGTTGGTAAGGGGGTGGGTCTAAACTGAGTAAGTCTTGGCTATCAGGGAGGATGGGTGGTGGGGGTGCAGATGGGTTACGGGGTCTGGGAGATTCTGTGGATCGGGCTGCAAGGATCTTGCAACTTCCTGAGGATAGGAAGGGAGCCAACCAGGAAGGGGGATTTTCTACCAAATCTTGCCAGACCAGAATATAGGGGGCTTGGTCTGGGTGTCCCTCTTTCCCAGGAAGAAAAACCTGGGCCTTGATCTTGAGGATTACAGGTAGGCAGAAGGTGCCTTGAGCGGGCCATCCCATCCTGTAGGTTGGCCAATCGGAGCGGCAGAAAGTAATGAGTTTTGATCTCCAGATATCCAGGCTCAGGTCATTGCCCCTTGCCCGAACGTCCTTGAAATTAGCTAAGAGGAGAGGAGAGAGGGGTACTCTGGGTTTGCCCCATTAGACCAGGTAGCTCCCAGATTAAGAATATAGTTAAAACAAGGAAAGTGGCACCTAAAATAGACAAAAAGCGACAGAGGCACCGGCGCAAGGGGTGCGAAACGAACGAACAAGTGAGGAATTCGAAAGGGCGGACTGAGGATGAAGGTTCCGGTTCAGCCAATCCAAAGGGATGGATAATGGCCTCGGGGGCTAGGCGAACATCATCCTCGGGAGGCAAAAGTAGAAATTCCTTTCCTCCGTCTGCCAGGGTGAATCTGAAAGCAAAATGGGTTAGGAGACACGGGTGGTTTGGGAAAGAGCTTCCTCTGGCCTGGGGGGAGGGAGCAGACGTTAGGGAACAGGAGACCAGTGATGTTTAGAACGTTAGAGACCTAACTTCCCTCCTGTCATGCATAGATTCACAGACAAAGGGGAG